>WAAF01004780.1:0-76804 GCA_013400475.1 Tricholaema leucomelas | reverse complement strand
GGGGAAATTTAGGCTTGAGGTGAGGAGAAAGTTCTTCCGTGAGAGAGTCATTGGCTACTGGAATGGGCTGCCCAGGGAGGTGGTGGAGTCGCCGTCCCTGGAGCTGTTCAAGGCAAGATTGGACGTGGCACTTGGTGCCATGGTCTAGCCTTGAGCTCTGTGGTAAAGGGTTGGACTTGATGATCTGTGAGGTCTCTTCCAACCCTGATGATACTGTGATACTGTGAATATGGTTAAGGCTGCATTCACAGCTCTGGGAGGAGAAATCAGCTCTGCCTGGACAAGAGGGTTTAGTGCCTAATAATTAGGATAAATGAAGCTGTTTCATAGCATGGTGGAAAAGAGCCATGTTTTTTAGACATGTTATAATATCACATAACATGTGAGTGTGGAGTCTGCAGGAGCTGCTGCTTTCTCCTTTCAAAATCGTTATTACAACACTAAACACTGACATTTTGTTTTCCACCAATTCCTCTGCTACCTGCCCATGCAAAAACTCTATCAGGACACCTAAAGTTGTAGGCCTTGGCAGGATGATGTGAATGTGCTGCAGGCATCCATGCTGATTGATTCACCACTTTAGTAGCCGAGAAGACTCAGATTATTATCCCTTGTTTATTGGCACTTGCAGAGCCAATGTGAGCAGTAAAGAGCATCCACAGGCAAAATACAGCATCCATTAAATGCTTGCACCTGCAAGGCCCCCCAGACTCCCTTGATCCCCAAAGATTACCTGTTCCACACAAGTCAGATAAGTGTTCTTTGAAATAGCAGCCCAATAACCGTACCTACATGTACCAACTACACTATGTGCTACACAACTCCATTTCCCTTGGTGCCATCAGTGCCTTTTGCCTTATGGGCATACAGGTGCAGGGACTGGACTGAGGAGAGGCTGAGGGAGCCGGGGGTGCTCAGCCTGGAGAAGAGGAGACTCAAGGGGGACCTTAGCACACTCTACAGCTACCTGAAGGGAAGTTACAGTAAGGTGGAGGCCAGGCTCTGCTCTCAGGCAACTTGTGGAAGGTGAGAGGACATGGCCTGAAGCTGTGCCAGGGGAGGGATAGATTGAATGTTAGGAAGCACTTCCTGATGTAAAGGGAAATTAGATACTGGAATGGACTGCCCAGGGAGGTAGTGGAGTTGCTGTCCCTGTAGATGTTTAAGGAAAGCTTGGATGTGACACTCATTGCCATGGTTTGGTTGATGTTAGGTCATAGCTCAACTGGATGATCTCAAAGGTCTATTCCAGCCTCAATAATTCTGTGATTCCATGATTGCTCAATGTGCAAGGGAGGAGGGAACCTCGTTTTTGGAAAACAACCTGCAGGTGGGCCCTTCATCGTGCAATGTCATCTTGGTTTCCTCTCAGAAACATCATAGATCTGTAGAGAATGAGATGCCCAGGGTGCTGCTGTAAGGAGGGTATTTGGGTATCTGTCTGTGTATAGAAAACATTAATGGCAGTCTTGCAAATCCCATGGGCTGCATCAAGAGAAGTGTGGGCAGCAGGTCAAGAAAGGTGATTGTACCTCTCTACTCCACTCTGATGAGACCTCACCTGGAATATTGAGTCCAGTTCTGGAGCCCCTGTGACAGGAAAGATACGGAGGTGCTGGAAGGCATCCAGAGAAGGCCCGCTGACTGGAGCTATTCAGCTATGGGGGCAGACTGAGAGAGTTGAGGTTGTTCAGTATGGAGAAGAGAAGGCTCCCAGGAGACCTTTTTGTGGCCTTCCAGTATGTGAAGAGGGCTGCAAGAAAGCTGAGGAGAGACTTTTTAGGGTGTTAGGTAGTGATAGGACTGTGGGGAATGGATCCAAGCTAGAGGAGGGCAGATTGAGATTAGAAGTTAGGAAGAAATTCTTCAGCATGAGGGTGGTGAGAGGCTGGCACAGGCTGCCCAGGGAGGTGGTGGAAGCCTCATACCTGGATGTCCGTGAGGCCAGGCTGGATGTGGCTATGGGTAACCTGATCTAGTGTGAGGTGTGCCTGCCCATGGCAGGGAGGTTGGAACTGGATGATCCTTAGGGTGCTTTCCAGCCCTGACAATTCTGTGATTATGTTTCATTTATTTTATTTGGCTTTCATAGTACTCAGTAAAAATTCTTGCTATGCAATGAGTGTGTGGCTTGATGCAAAGCCCATGTCTGACAGTATCTCCAGCTTTGCAGTTACGGACCATGATAGCCACAGACAACTTTTCATGTTCTTCAGGAACTTCAGCCTGGTTTACACGCCAGAGCAAGCACACTGTCCTCATTCATCTGGTTTTGTTACTGAGGGCGTCCAAGAGAAGGTACTGAGGTACTGCACTGGCTGCTTCTCCTGGATGTCCTCTTTGTAGGTCCAAAGGTTGTCACAGCTGCACATGCACAAATCCTAATGAAAATCTTGTCCATTTCTTCTGGAAGACTCTCCAGAAGGTCTCATTTTCTCTGTCAATCCGTGGGTGCAGGCTCCTGGTACTCCTGTCCTCTGTCCCCAGGCATTCTGCATAGTGCCTTAAAAATTCAGATTCTGCAGCCTTTCCTGGGAAGCCTACACCAGCAAAGGATCCTGTCTCTCCCAGAACGGATGGGAATCTGCTACTGCTTCCCTTAGGACCTTCAAAAAAATCACTGGTTGGAAATTATCTGCTTCTCTGCTTTTCTATTGTCATGCAAATACAATCTATCCATTTCACACAGCAACCACAGAATGCTAACGATTGGAAGGGACCTCAAAAGCTCATTCAGTCTAATTCCCTGCCAGAGCAGGATCACCTAGACCAGATCACACAGGAACATATCCAGGTGGGTTTAGAATATCTCCAGAGCCACAGCCTCTCTGGGCAACATGTACTCTACAAATGCAGGTATACAGAGACAGTTGGGTCACAGAAAATCACAGAATTAACCAGGTTGAGAAAGACCTTCCAGATCATTAAGTCCAACCTATCACCCAACACCATTTAACCAATTAAACCCTTGGACCAAGTGCCACACCCAGTCTCTTTTTAAACACCTCCAGGGATGGTGACTCCACCACTCCCCGGGCAGCTCATTCCAAAGCCAATCTTGCTGTGAAGAATTTCTTCCTAACATTCATCCTGAACCTGCCCTGGCACAGCTTGAGGCTGTGTCCTCTTGTTCTGTCACTGGTTGCCTGGCAGAAAAGATCAACCCCACTTATCCACAACCTCCTTTCAGGTAGCAATTAGGTCTACCCTGAGCCTCCTCTTCTCCAGGCTGAACACCCCCAGGTCCCTCAGCTGCTGTGCAGACCAAACTGCAAAAGGTTAATCTTCTGTGCAAAGCCCAGTTTGGAAGTGTTTTACTGGCATTTAAGAACAAATACTCTGAATGAGATAGAGCTGTATCTTACTACTTGATGTTGTGTTATGTTAATATATGCACATTCCAGACTATTTACATTTCCCCTTTCCTAAAAGGAAAGGGGGCATGCATTAACACTCACTTTAAAACACTTATTGATGACCAGACATTTATATCACAGAATCACAGAAACATCCAGGTTGGCAAAGCCCCTCAGGATCACAAAGTCCAACCTATAAACCTACTCTGCAAGA
Organism: Tricholaema leucomelas; assembly: GCA_013400475.1. Classification (NCBI taxonomy): domain Eukaryota; kingdom Metazoa; phylum Chordata; class Aves; order Piciformes; family Lybiidae; genus Tricholaema lacrymosa; species Tricholaema leucomelas. The sequence continues at coordinate 73,234 of WAAF01004780.1, read as the reverse complement.
TTCAGCTTAAACCATAGACCTAAGCACCACATCCAAACAACCCTTAAACACATCCAGGGCTGGTGACCACCACTTCCCTGGCCAGCTCATTCTAGTCCCTAACCACTCACTCTCTCCCTGAAAATCTTTTTCCTAATGTCCGGTCTAAACCTCCCCCAATCTCAGTCTGAGGCCACCCCCCCTTGTTCTGTCTGCAGTTAGCTGTGAGAAGAGACCAGCAGCAGCATCTCCCTTCAGGTAGTTGTAAACCAAAGGTGCTCTAGAATTCAAGAAACATTTGTCACAGTAAGAAGCAGCAGCCCACTTACAATAATATTTATTCATCAATGCAGTACTACAGTGGCAGAGACTCTGAGCTTACAAACGTCTAAGTGCTATCAGGAGGAATCTACACTTGCTTCCAGGAAACTAAGTGACTCATCCCTGTGTCCCTTTTTTGGCTACATGGAGTAAAGTTCAAATCCCCACCCCCGAGCTGGATTGAAGCCAACTCCTGGCCATCCTTATGTGAATAAGCCAAATGCCTACAGATGTTTGACAGAGTGAGCTCAGAAATGTGCTCCTTGACACACAGCCACCATATTAAAGATGCTGAAGTGCAGGTTGTGTAAGCCTGAGGCAGTGTGCAGAGCCAGTAAAAGGAGAGTTGAAAGCTCTGGGCTTTGAAGCCCACAACATGAAATAATATCTGGATTTCTTCACACATATTATTTTTAAATGTCTGAAAACTCTGATTGCAAATATCCTAACAAATAAGTCACAGCCCTCTCATCGTGATGAGGCAGTGTCAGAGGAGGATATTTTCTCTACTTTTGCAACTGTTGGCTATATACTGAAGCTCACAGGTTGCATTCATTGACATCCAGAGGTGAGCTACTTTTTTCATCCAAGGACTGGATGATATTGGAGGTCTCTTCCAACCTGGTTGATTCTATGATTCTAAACCAGTCACAGAACCACAGAGTTATCAATATTGGAAGTGACCTCAAGAATCATCCAGTTCAAAGCTCCCTACCATGGGCAGGCACACCTCATACTAGATCAGGTTGCCCACAGCCACATCCAGCCTGGCCTCAAAAACATCCAGGTATGAGGCTTCCACCACTTCCCTGGGCAACCTGTGCCAATCTCTCACCACTCTCATGCTGAAGAACTTCTTCAAACATCTGGCCTAAATCTACTCTCATCTAGCTTGGATCCATTCCCCCCAGTCCTATCACTACCTGACACCCTAAAAAGTCCCTCCCCAGCTTCTTGGAGCCCCCTTCAGATACTGGAAGGCCACAAGAAGGTCTCCTTGGAAGCCTCCTTCTCCTGACAGAACAACCCCAACTCTCTCAGCCTGTCTCCATAGCAGAGCAGCTCCAGCCCTCTGAGCATCCTCATGGTCATTCTCTGGACACCTTCCAGCACCTCCAGATCTTTTCTGTAATAGAGATTCCAGAACAGGACACGGTGTTCCAGGTTGGGTCTCTCAGGCGTCCAGGTAAATCTTGCCATTGACCCAAAGCCTCTCCTTTTCCTGAGAAAGTGTTTTTTGGGGAAAAAAAAAAAAACAAAAAAAAAAAAAAAAAAGAGAAGACTGTCAAATCAAAAAACATATTCATTTGATGCAAATAACAGTTAAAACACTGATGTTTGCAAATGCCTCCTCCTGTTTCAGTGCAAACAACAAATTTCACAGTACAAACAGCAAATTGCTGCTTCTGATAGACTGATTTGCACTAAATACATTTTAGATCTGTTTCAAGCTTAGGGAAGAGGAAGAAGCTAATGCTTTAGAAGCTTTTCTTAGCCAGGAGTAGGTGAATAATTAACACTAAGTCGCTGATCTTAAAACAGAACTCTGATAATAGTAGTTAGTTCATCTTTTGGATCACAACAACCTCAAACAATGTTACAGGCTTGGGGCAGTGTGGTTGGAGAGCTGCCTGGCAGAAAGGGACCTGGGGGTTGTCATGGACAAGCAGCTGAAGACGAGCCAGCAGTGTGCTCAGGCAGCCAGGGGAGCCAATGGTATCCTGGGTGGGACCAGAAATACTGCAGGGGCAAGGAGGTGATTGTCTCCTTGGACTCTGCTCTGGTGAGGCCACACCTTGAGTGTTGTGTTCAGTCTTGGGTACAGCAATACAAGAGAGATGTGGAGGTGCTGGAGCCAGCACACAGGAGGTCAAGAAAATTGGGGAAAGGCCTGGAGAATAAATCTGATGAGGAGTGACTGAAGAAGCTGGGGATGGTTAGTGTGAAATAGAGAAGGCTGAGGGCAGACCTCATGGCTCTCTACAGCTACATGAAGAAAGGAGGTTGTGCAGGAGCTGGTGCTGGGCTCTTCTCACAGGTTGATAGTGATAGAACAAGAGGGAACGGCCTCAAGCTGCAGCAGGGCAGGTTTAGACAGGACATGAGGGAGAGTTCTTTCCTAGCAGGAGTGGTCAGATATTGGAATGTGCTGCTCAAGGAGATGGTGGAGTCACCAAGCCTGGCTGTGTTTAAAGATGGTTTGGATCTGGTGCTTGGGGATATGGTTTAGAGTGCACCTTGTAGAGTAGGGATAATAGTTGGACTTGGTGATCCTGAGGGCTTTTCCAGCCTGAATGTTTCTGTGATTCTGTGATTTTTGTCTTCACCTGCTGGTGGGAGAACACATTGGCTTTGTCTTTGGCCTGATTTGCTTGAAGAGCACAGCAAATGTAGCTCGAACACTTCCTTTGGTCAAGCAGTACTTCATGAAATTACTGATGCTGCCTGCGGAAGCTTTGCCTATTTTACAGAGCTGAAGGGGAAGGAATACTTAAAGCTCAATGATATGAAACCAACTAGCTACATTTGGAATACTGATTGCATCTGTCTTCTGAAATAGGGTAACGGGATATTCCTGGGTGCTATATGCATGTTTGTACATCTCTGAAATGTTTGATTAATGTGCACCTAATCTTTCCTTCTGCTAATAGACCGTGATATTTCTTACCAAGAAATGAGATATTCGACCCCTAGTACAAGTAGCTGAGAGAAGACCATTTATAATGCTGCATCTTCAGCTAGTTACTTCAGCACGTACTCCCTGACCTGGAAAGCTGTTTCACTGAAAAGGACTAATTTTGCCAATTTTCATTTTTTGCCTTGAATATGGTTTTTTTTTCTGGTGGCAGTTTAATCTATCTTAAAAGATTTATTTTGGATTATACAGTATTGGTAAAATATAAATAGAAAACAGAATGAAAAAAAAAAAAGCAAACAAGGAAAAAAAACTTCATGAAGCAAAATTTCAGCTTCCTATTGTGAAGCTATCAGGCCAGAACTTTGAATTTAGAAGTGCAAAATTATGTAGTGGCAAGCAAAAGAAAAAGAACAACAGCAACAACCAACAACCAACCAAACCCACTCATCCCCCACCAAAAACCCAACCAAACCAACCTCCAAACCTACAAAACAAACTAACAGAACCCACAAACAACTCACAATTTACTTATCACGGAATCACAGAATTGTCAGGGCTGAAAGAGACCTCAAGGATCAGCCAGTTCCAACCCCCCTGCCATGAGCAGGGACACCTCACATTAGGTCAGATTGCCCAGAGTCACATCCAGCTGGCCATAAAAACTTTCAGGGATGAGGTTTCCACCACCTCTCTGGGCAGCCTGTGCCAGTATCTCACCACCCTTAGCCATACTTTTCTTTGATCATAAAATATATTGTCATTCTGCATTGGTTTTGAGTTTTGCTTTCCATTTTTATTGTAAGATTATCTTGTTTGGCTATTTGGATCATTTTCTCTACTACTTGTTATGAACAACAGTACTGTCCATATCTCTCAAAATTGTTTAGTTAAGAGATTCAAGAAATCACAGAATCACAAAATCACAGAATGTCAGAGGCTGGAAGGGACCTTGAAAGCTCATCCAGTCCAAGCACTCTGCCTGAGTAGGATCACGTAGAGCAGATCACACAGGAACCCCTCCCAGTAGGTCTTGGATATCTCCTTAGAGGGAGACTCCACAACCCCCCATGGCAGCTTGTTGCAGTGTTCTGTCACCCTCATAGGGAAAAATATCCTCCTCATGTTTAAATGAAAGTTCTTACCTCAACTTCATAGAATCAGAGAATCGACCAGGTTGGAAGAGAGGCATTGCCCCTCATCCTGTCATGGGGTATCACCCAGCAGAGCCTGGCTCCAGCCTCCTGGCACTCACCTTTACAAATTTATAAACATTGATGAGGTCACCTCTCAGGCTCCTCTTTTCCAAGCAGCACAGCCCCAGCTCCCTCAGTCTCTCCTCATAACTGAGATGTTCCATTCCCTTAATTAGCTTTGTGGCTCTGTGCTGGACTCCTTCAAGCAGTTCTGTGTCCCTCTTGAAATAGGGGCCCAGAACTGGACACAGTACTCCAGATGCAGCCTCAGCAGGGCAGAGTAGAAGGGCAGGAGAACCTCTCTCAACCTACTAATCACAGCCTGAAATACACCCCAGAATGGCATTGACCCTCCTGGCCACAAGAGCACATTGCTGGCTCATGGTCAAATCGTAAGTAGTGATAACAACAGTGTCTCTCTGCCAACCCCATCTCTCTCAGCCCCTATCTTGCCACTTACACATACTAAGCAGCACTTCTCCATGTCATCACTTTGAGAATTGCAGTGCTAAACTTTAGGCAAAAGGGACGTACATCACATTTGCACACTTGCTCGCAAGCTCAGCTGCAAATAAACCTCCAAAGCTTATAGCTGTGGGACAGGGTAAATGCTGTAGGAAAGCTGCTGAGGGTTAGTTTCTGGTGTAATCTTGGTGTAAAGATTTGAGCCCTCTGACTTTATGTTACGAACAAATTCTGCAACATGTGGGTGGTGGAACATGGAACAGGTTGCCCAGGGAGGTGTTTGGGGCCTATCCCTGGAGCTGTTCAAGGTGAGTCTGGACAGGGCTGTGGGTGTTATGGAGGCAGGAATTAATCGGCCGAGTCAGGAATTTATAAAAATAGAGTTATTTTATTTTCCCAAAAACCTGACCCCAAAACTATATACAGCAGATAATTTAGATTTGATTAGCAGGTTCTTTCTTGGTTGGTTGAGAATATCTACACAATAGGATGCCACAGGTAAACTTNGGGACGAACTCCACGGCAGGAGCACCCCAAGGCGGGAACCCCCAAGGCAGGAACCCCTCGATATTTATACCCTTTCCTAGACAAAGAGCAGAGTTACCACTTCCTAGGTGCAAAAAGCTCACAGCCAATCCTCAGCCGAGTGCAGCGCGGGCCCGGCACAGGGCACTCCTCGTGCCAGAAAGGTCCCCCCTGCTCCCCCCCCCTTCATGCCTGCAGGGCAGGGGGGGAGAAACAGGTCTGTTGGTGCCTTTTTCCTCTCCCATTCAAACCACAGAGGGAGAGGAAATTTCTGGGGTACACGGGACCTCCAGGACAGTGGGCAACCTGATCTAGTGTAGGATGTCCCTGCTGAGTGCAGAGGGGGTTGGACTGGATGAGCTTTGGAGGTCCTTTCCAACCCAGACCGTTCTGTGATTCTGTGATGTGTCCACCGTGGGGTTTTTTCCCTGTTAAGAAACCCTGCTGTTTAAAGCCTGTCTGAGAACCTGGGATAAACCTGTGCTCTGGATTCTGAGGTGCCTTGTTCATTCTTGGAAGGAATGCATAAGGAGCTAGAGAAGGTCTGAGTATCTCCAGTGAAGCAGATTCTGCACTAGTAAGCTATGGTCTTGCGGATGTTTACAAAGGAACGAGGGATAAGCTTTGCTTGTAGAGTGTAATATAAGAAATGGTTTCTAGAGATTTCTTGCCTTCTTTATTTTGAAATGAGGAGATACATCTTTACACAGGGGAAAAAAAGAAAGAAAAGGCAGTTTTCTTTTATTATTTAAGGGAGATGCTTCATAGTGAGCTCCTGAGCATTTTTATCAAGCTTAGTACTAAAAGAAAGGGAAGAGAAGCACAGAGCATAGCACATGAATAGCACAGGCAGCTTTGACAAACCTGGCTGTCATTGGATTAAAGTACATCTCTCCCCAAAACAAGCAAAAGTATCTCTTACCCTGCTCTGAAGGTTTGGCTTGCCTGGGAGAGGTAACTTCTCAGGTGCAGCTCCTTTGCTGCAAGATGATGTTAAAGTCTGCTGGCAGTGGGGGCAGGGAGTGTTGGGCACTTCAAGCACTTCTTTGCTTCAGCTGGGCACTTGAGCGTTGATGATGCAAAGGAAAGCCCCAGCTTCAACAGGCTTATTAGATGCATCTCTCTCCCCCAGGGCTGATACTTAGCACTGAGTGAGACCCTTGTGCCACACCAGTGATCACCCTTCCTGACAGGGTGTGAGGTGGTGTCAGCATGTGCTTCAGGGTGGCATGATGGGCTGTTAATTAATGGGAGGTGAAGGCAGCTCCTGGGTTAAGTGTCTGATTAATCCACAGCAGAGCAAAAGAGAGGATATGAAGCCTCTGTAAATTGAACACAACTTTAGGTAATGTTTGCTTGTGAGCCACGACTGGGAGAGGGACCTGGGGGTTCTAATGGACAGTTGATTAGATATGAGTCAGCAGTGTGCCCACAAGAAAGCCAGTGGCATCCTGGCTTGGGTTTGAAACAGAGTGAGCATCAGGGACAGGAAGGAGATCATCTATCTGTGCTCAGCACTGGGGAGGCTACACATCAAGCAGTGGGATCTGTCCTCCAGGAAGGACATTGAGGGGCTGGAGCCTGCCTAGAGAAGGGCAATGAGGCTGGAGAAGGGCCTGTAGCACCTGGGCTATGAGGGAGGTGAGGTAGGAGTGTACAGCCTGGAGAAGAGGAGGCTGAGGGCAGACCTCATTGCTCTCTACAGCTCCCTGATGGGAGATTGTAGCCAGGTGGGGTTGGTCTCTTCTCCTTGCTGGCAAGAGACAGGAGCAGAGGAAATGGTTCCAAGCTGCCTCAGTGGACATTCAGGCTGGATGCTAGGAAATATTTCTTCCCAGAGAGGGTTCTCAGTCATTAGAATGGTCTGCCCAGGGCAGTGCTGCAGTCCCCACCCCTGAAGGTGTTCAAGCAGCCTGTGGAGCTGGCGCTTAGGGACAGGATTTGGCGTTGACCCTTCAGTGCTGGCTGGAAGGTTGGACTGGAATCTCTTGATATCCAAAGCTGAAGGAAAACCTGGGAAAACAACGCTATGTTTTTGATTAAAAAGTTCATGCGCAAAAGGCTTCAAGGTTTCCTCCATCCTATGAGCTTGCAGTTTTTATTTTTCCAAGCTGTGATTCATACATTTGAATCATTTTTGAGCCAGATGAAGCCCCAGTGCTGCAGCTGGGCCTTGGCACTACTGCACCTGAGCTGTGCCTACATACACGAGGACAGGGGGACATGGTAGCCCCAACCAATGCCCCTGGTCCAGGGAGCTGCAATGGCATGAGTACAGCAGGCAAATCTGTGAGATGGAGCACAGCACCTGCCAGTGGTGCAGAGTAATCAGCACCTTCCCACAGAGGCAAGATTTTATTTCCCTGGAAATAACAGATTGCCACCATTTTTCACTTCTATAGATTCTTTTTCTCCTGTGCCCATATTGATCTGTTCCACTTGGTTTGGTTTCAGAAATAGCTTTTTTTTATGCACGCAGCTTATCACTCTCAGGCCCCCGCCTGAGAGTTCCTCAACAACCAAGGAAGGGCAGACCAGGGCAGCGTCCCGGAGAGTGAGCTGGACACCTACATTCCTGAGTGTGGTTACACGAGCACAGCTTGGACTGACGATGTGGGAAATGCCCCATAGAGAGCAAATAAATAAAGCTTGTAAGGGCATAGGTAGTTATGCTGAGAATAATGAATATCAGCTGTTCCAGGGGGGGAAATAAAACTGGGCATTTGGGTGTCTGATAGTTAAAGGATCATAATTTTCTTTAATTAAATTCTGGTATCTCCACTTGTGCTCCAGTGTGGCTACTAGAAGAAAGGAGGCGGGGGACCCTGTAAGATACCTTACAGAAAGCTACCTGTAAGGTAGTCTTTTGTCTCCTGATGGGACTGGTGGAAGCTGTTTAGAAGTAGGGAAAGATTCTTTTCTCCTTGCTTACCGTTTTCTGAAAGGTGTGATTTATAAACTGTCAATCATTCCCAATGATCTCAGCCTGATGTTTATTCAAAAATTATGTTTGATGTAGCTGGAAGCTAACTGTTGCTAACTGTAGCTGTTGCTAACTGATGATCAAGTCTGCACTTTGAGAAGGAGGAGTGATTTGTGTTCTTTAAGGTAAAGAGAGAAGCTCTTCATCTAGCACAAGCCGCCACTGCAACAGCTGCTGTTCCAGCTTCTGACACTGATGGTGATGAGTGGTGTGTAATGTCAGGAAAAGATGAGAGGCTACAGCAACAAAGTGAAAAGGAAGCCTCTGAACATGAATCCCACAGCACCTTGGTAGCAGTTAACAGCCATGACTTTCCTGGCTAGAAACAGGACTTTAAAAGATCAGGCATATATTGGCTAACGTATCACTTGTTTAGTAGATAAGCACAAGAAATGGCTAATTAGTAGTCTATTATTATTATTTGAATCTGGGTTAATTTTTTTAAAATGTATTTATTTAAATTCTTTAGTTCCTTTTTTGACCCCAGAGCTTTTGGCAAGTGCTGTCTGGTTCTCTTTTATTTAAGTTTTCTTGTAGGTTAGCTATAGTAGATATTTACAGAGAATAATGCACAGCAGAGCTACACACGATACTAAATTCTGTGATATACTCAGGGATAATCTTGCTTTTTAGGCATCTTGCTAGCAATATCAAACATCATTATTTATTTTCACTCAGGGTTATGAGCTTTAAGCAGGAACAGGTTTAGGTTTAATAGTCCCTCCCTCCTTTTCCTACAGAAAATCCCTTGCCAGGTGTAGTGGAGCAGCATGAGTGCAGTGCAAGGCTCCCAGAGAGCAGGCTAGGAGCTGTGGAGAGTCACAGCAGGAATTCCACCTTGAAGAAATCTCCCTTGAACAATGGGCCTTGTGCTACCCTGGAAAAGGGTGTTTTGGGGAAGCAGCCTTTCATTGAACCCCACAAACAGAATTATAGATTCCTATAACTGTTTAGGTTGGAAGGGATCTCAAATATCATCTAGTTCCAACCACCCACCACGGGCAGGGACACCTCCCACTAGAACAGGCCTCATCCAACCTGACCTTCAACATCTCCAGGGAGGGAGCAGTCACAACCTCCCTGGGCAACCTGCTCCAGTGTCAATAAAAACACTTGACAATAAAAACAAAACCAAAACCCCAACACACCATCATATGAACATTATTGTTCTCTCACTTTCTGGAAGGATGTTCAGCTTTAAGACACAATCTAACTTTTGCCCTCGGAGCTTCAGTCTTGGGAGTGGAATTAAGTCTTTAAATTCTTCCATTGAAGTTGTATAAATATTTCTACAGCTACAATGTGTAAATCAGTCTCTTGTATATATTAGTACTAAAACTTGGTCTGATTATATTTATGAGCCCTCTTGACATGTGGTAAGAGTGAAGCGAGTGGAGATGTGAGACTGAAAAGCCAAATGGAAGCCCCTATCATCCTACCAGGCTGTGGCTGTACCCACAATGGGGATGTGCTCCTGGCTTCTGTGACAGAGAATGTGTTGCTTCATTTGCTACCTCTGGTGAGCTGGGGATAAGTCTCCCACTATCCCTGTACCTCCCCCTTTATTTTCCATACTCCTCTTTGTGTTCATATTTCAGCTTTAATTGATGAACTTCTCTTGGACCATTGGGTAGCTATAATTCTGTTTTCTTCAAATGCAAGAACTCTCAGTGTTGTTCATTTGGAGAAACTACATCCACAGAATTACAGAATGTCAGGGGCTGGAAGGGAAAACTAAAGCTCCTCCAGTCCAACCCCCATGCCAGAGCAGGATACCTTAGACCAGATCACACAGGAACACATGCAGGCAGGTCTGGAATATCTCCAGAGAGGGAGACTCCAAACCTGCCCTGGGCAGCCTGTTCCAGGGCTCTGTCACCCTCACAGTAAAAAATTCCTCCTCATGTTTAAATGAAACTTCCTAGACCTCAACTTCCACCATTGCCCCTTGCCCTGTCACTGGGCATCACTCAGCAGAGCCTGGCTCCAGCCTCTTAGCACTTCTTTACAACTTTCTAACTAGGAATGAGGTCACCCCTCAGGCTTCTCTCCAAGCAGCACAGCCCCAGGTCCCTCAGGCTCTCCTCCTAAGGAAGATGTTCCACTGCCTGCAGCATTTGTGTGGCTCTGTGCTGGACTCTGAAGCACTTCCCTGAGGTCCTTCTTGAGCTGAAGTGCCCAGAACTAGACACAATATTCCAGATTTCAACAATATAATATTTGTTCATAAAAGTGCTTTCTTTACATGGAGAGTTTTGCAGGTGTTCCTCCAGGAGCTTCAGGAAACTCAGCCTGAGGGAATGTGCTTTCATATGTTCACAGTTAAAAAAAAAAACAACAAACCCAAACCACTATCTTGTTCCTTATTTTTCTTTTTCCTTGCTTGGCTTCCTTTGGGTCTCTGTGGGATATGTGCTTGTATTCAACCACACCGAAGGCAAATTTGGGATCCAGGTGTGTCATGAAGGGTTTCCCACTCTTCTGTTGCTGTACTGCCCCATGAAAATAGCTACGGAGCTGGATGCTATGATTTAGGTATACTTAAGTGGTAGCTTCTGTGTTAGTTAGCTTAATATCTGTAATCAAACCCATGACCATCTTCTTCCAGTAAAGTAGAGAGTTTGTTGCAGTGGGGATGCTTCTGAGGCCTTTATGTCTAGGCATCAACTCCCCAGGCCCACAAGTGAGCCAGACAACCTTGTTTGTTTTACTCAGGTTCTGCTCCACAAGGACCATGCCGTGCTTTATGAAGTACCTCCACGTGACTGTTAGGAATAAGTGTTAAGTGAATCAGAGAATCACAGAAACATCCAAATTGGAAAAGCCCCTCAGGATCACCAAGTCCAACCTAGAACCCTACTCTGCAAGATTCATTTTAAACCATAGCCCTAAGCACCACATCCAAACAACCTTTAAACACACATCCAGAGTCAGTGACTCCACCACCCGCCTTGGGCAGCTCATTCCAGTGCCTGAAAACTCACTCTCTTCCTGAAAAACTTTTTCCTAATGTCCAATCTAAACCTCCCCAGTCTCAGCTTGAGGCCATTCCCCTTTGTTCTGTCTCCAGTTACCTGTGAGAAGAGAACAGCAGCAGCCTCTCCACAACATCCCTTCAGGTAGTTGTATACAGCAATGAGGTCTCCTCTCAGCCTTCTCTGTTTCACACTAACCATCACCAACTTCCTCAGTCGCTGCTCATCAGATTTATTCTCCAGGCCCTTCACAGCTTCGTTGCCCTCCTCTGGACCTGCTCCAGCACCTCCACATCACTCTTGCATTGCAGTTCCCAAAACTGAACACAATACTCAAGGTGTGGCCTCACCAGAGCAGAGTACAAGAGGGCAATCACCACCCTGCTCCTGCTAGACCCTTGCAAACTTACAGGCCTGCTAGAGGATGTCTCGCCTGGCCTCGTGTTTTGCATGCTCTTAACCTTGAATTTTCGAAGCTGACTGCAGCATAGCGCCTGGAAGTTAAAGGTATTTTAACCCAGATTTTTTCCAGCCTGCACTGACACTGCCATTCTATCTTCTCCTCTGCTGCAGGAGGTGGTGGTAGCATCCTTTTGTTATTTGTTCGTGAAACACAGGTGAATCTGCCTCTTGGGGAGGCCTCTTGCAGAAGTCTGGTAAGGCATCGCTGCTCTCCTGCTGAAAATGATCACCTCCAGGTGCTGTTTCTTCCTGGAGTTTCTCTTGCTTTCTACACACCAAATAAGGCTTCTCTTCCTACTCCAGACTTCCCCCTTCAGAATTCTGCCTAGTGCAAAGATCGCCCTGTAGGACCAGAGGCCTTCGAAGAAGACCTTTCCTTTGTACAGTGGCTTTAATACAAATGAACCTCAAAGGTTTAAATGCCAGATGAAAGTAGAGTGCATTAACCCACACAACTGCTCTAATGAAGTCAAGGTGAAGTTGTGAAGTCTGGGTCACAACTAATGGACGAGTCATTAACACCTCTCAGGCATGACAGCACTTAAAAATATCAAACAGAAAATGCATTTAGGTGCCTTTCAGGTGCAGAACTGGTCACAGTGTGGTGAGAGCAAGCACTCATGAAGAGATTGCAGTTTCACTGCTTTTCCCCCCACTCCACATATTTACCTTTAAGATCAGCTCTCTGGAAGATTTTTGCCATCACAAAGCTGACAGATGGCAGATATTTTTTTAATGTAAGTACTTAATGCTTCAAGAAGTTGTGTTGATCCAAAAACTTTATTTCAGAACTCCACCTCTGATCAGCAGCTCTCTAATGGCAGTTCTTTTTGTCTACATATTCACTGAGTTCATATCAGAAAGGTTGGAGGTCTTACCCTCCATCAGAAAGTACTTCTTAGTGAAGAAGATACTTTTTCCTCCAACACTGAGTGTCTGGATTAAGACCAGTTGCTTCCCACAGTGAAGCTGAGCACTGTGGGTGGATGGGCAGGGGAAACTTCTCCCTTCAGAGATCAAAATTTGTAGATGTTTTGCTGCAAAGGCTTTTGCTTTCCCTCAATCTGCTTGCAGAGGCACAGTGGCTTGTTCAAATGAGATGGTGGAGCTGAATGATGATGCTTCAGAGGATAGCAGAGTCTTGCTGGCAGGGGTTTGCTGCCTTGCACTGGGATCCAAGCTCTGAAAATGTGTTTATGAAGGTGAAGGCCTAAATAGAATAGAATCAACCAGGTTGGAAGAGACCTCCAAGATCATCCAGTCCAACCTATCGCCCAGCCCTATCCAATCAACCAGACCATGGCACTAAGTGCCTCAGCCAGTCTTTTCCTGAACACCCCCAGGGACGGGGACTCTACCACCTCCCTGGGCAGCCCATTCCAATGCCAATCACTCTCTCTGTGAAGAACTTCCTCCTAACATCCAGCCTATACTTCCCTCGGCACAACTTGAGGCTGTGTCCCCTTGTCCTGTTGCTGGTTGCCTGGGAGAAGAGACCAACCCCCACCTGGCTACAACCTCCCTTCAGGTAGTTGTAGACAGCAATGAGGTCTGCCCTGAGCCTCCTCTTCTCCAGGCTAAACAACCCCAGCTCCCTCAGCCTCTCCTCATAGGGTTTGTGTTCCAGGCCCCTCACCAGCTTTGTTGCCCTTCTCTGGACACGTTCCAGCACCTCAACATCTCTCTTGAGTTGAGGAGCCCAGAACTGGACACAGTACTCAAGGTGTGGCCTGACCAGTGTTGAGTACAGGGGAAGAATAACCTCCCTCGTCCTACTGGCCACACTGTTCCTGATACAGGCCAGGATGCCATTGGCCCTCTTGGCCACCTGGGCACACTGCTGGCTCATCTTCAGCCTACTATCCACCAGTACCCCCAGGTCCCTTTCCTCCTGGCTGCTCTCCAGCCACTCTGTCCCCAGCCTGTAGCATTGCTTGGGGTTGTTGTGGCCAAAGTGCAGAACCCTGCACTTGGCTTTGTTAAATCTCATCCCATTGGCCTCTGCCCACCCATCCAGCCTGTCCAGGTCCCTCTGCAGGGCTCTCCTACCTTCCAACAGATCAACACCTGCTCCTAGCTTGGTGTCATCTGCAAACTTAATGATGCTGGACTCAATCCCCTCATCCAGATCATCAATAAAGATATTGAACAGGACTGGGCCCAGCACTGATCCCTGAGGCACACCACTAGTGACTGGCTGCCAAGTGGATGTGGCACCATTCACCACAGCTCTCTGGGCTCGGCCTTTCAGCCAGTTCCTGACCCAGCACAGAGTGAATTTGTCCAAGCCACGGCCTGCCAGTTTAGCCAGGAGCTTGCTGTGGCAGACAGTGTCAAAGGCTTTGCTGAAGTCCAGGTAGACTACATCCACAGCCTTCCCCTCATTCATCTGGCAGTAACCTGATCATAAAAGGAGATCAGGTTAAAAAAGGCTCTCCAAAATCCTTGAGGTTGCTTCTTCTCAGATTCTCTTTTACAGATGATCTCTTTTACAGAAGGCCTAGTCATGCTGCATACCTTTCCCTGGGCTTTTGGCACTGCAGCCTAGACTATGTTCACCATAATATATAGTTGGAGCATGCTTTTTTTTTTTTGTTTTGTTTTCCCTTTTTTTTTTCCCTGGCAAAAAAAGTTGCTTAAGCTGCAATTAGCCTGTGTGCAAGCCTGCGCTTCCATGGCTGGCATGCTCACATAACCCATGTGGAGAGAGAGGTTCAGCTGTGCGTGCTTAGGACCTTCCGTGGTCCTCCAAGCAGCTACTGCTTAGAGCACTGCTGCTGGCACTGCTGCTGGCACTGCTGAGCTGGTCCTCCCTGTGGTCCCATGCTCAGCCCTTATTGCTACTATTCTCTTGCTAGCCACTGTGATGCTTTTGTCCCAGGCATCCTACTCTGGCAGGGGGGTCCTGCTCTGGCAGCAGGGTTGGACTCAATCATTTCTACAGGTCCCTTCCAACCCTTAGCACCCTGTGAACCCAGAAAGATGTTTCTCTTAAGTTTCTCACTTCTGAGTTGTGGTTAAGTACATATCTAGCATAGGTCGTACCTCTGAGTACCTGCCTTGGAGAGGGTGTGGTTCATCAGGGAAAGCTGGGGTGGGAAAAGGCTGCAAAACTGGAAGCATCCATGAAAACACCTCAGTTTCTGCCCCATGAGAGTGCAGTCCCTTTGGATGCTTGTTTAAGGTTGTAAAGGAGGAGTTTCCTCTTAGCTGTGCTGTTCTGCAATAAACAGTGTCACAGGCAACCTGAAATCTTGTTTCACCTGCTTGTGATGAACATCCCTCACCTGCTGCTGTGTGAAGCCCCTTGTGAAAGCTGGATTTGCTGCACCTGCATCTCCCAGTCTTGCAGAGGGGTTGTGGGTTTCAGGCTGGATGTCTGCAACTGGAGGGTACAGCCCTGCAGAGGGACTGGATAGCCCAGGAAAGGTAATCTGTGATATTTCATTCCCATCATTCCTGCACTGCCCCTGTATAAATGCACATTTCAGTCTATTCTGCCCTTTCACCCCTCTCTCATTGTCCAGTGTACCCAGTTGGAATCTCTCTGGTATTGATGAGAGTTGAGGCTTTTGGTCTTGAGCATCCGGGCTAATATTTACTATGCCATTCGGGCCTGGGTGGGGAGGGCATTGAAGCCTGGTTGGGATGTTTTTTGGATGATGCAAGCCTGGTGAGATCCTGGTGAAGCCCAGGTTGGAGAACTGGGCTGAGGCTGAACACAAATTTTGTGTATTTTGGAAGTTTTTGGTACTGCTGTATCTAGTCATGAATAGCATTTGCATTTAAATCTCCAATTCTTTCCAACTCCATGGGGAGTGTTTTTCCTTTATGCCATTGGGGAGGGGTGAAAGAATCATAGAATGATTTATGTTGGAAGGGACCTCAAAGATCATCCAGTTCCAATTCCCTGTGCCATAGGCAGGGACATTTCCCACTAGAAGAGGTTGCTCAAGGACTCATCCAATCTGGCCTTGAACACCTCCAGGGAGAGAGCAGCCACACCCTTCCTGGGCAACCTGTGCCAGTGTCTCACCATCCTCACTGCAAACAACTTCTTCCTAACATCCGTTTTAACTTTCCTCTCTGCCAGTTTAAACCCATTACTCCTCATCCTGTCATTACAAGACCTTGTAAATAGTCCCTCCCCAGCACTCTTGTAGCCCCCTTCAGATACTGGAAGGCCACTCCAAGGTCTCATGGAAGCCTTCTCCAGTCTGCAGAGCCCCAACTCTCACAGCCTGTCCTTGTAGCACAGCTGCTGCAGCCCTCTGAGCATCTTTATGGCCTCCTCTGGACTGGCTCCAACCGTTCCATGTCCTTCTTGTGTTGGGGGCCCCAGAACTGTACACAGTACTCCAGGTGGGGTCTGACAAGAGCAGAGTAAAGGGGCAGAATGCCCTCCCTTGCCCTGCTGACTACACTGCTCTTGCTGCAGCCCAGGACACAGTTTCTGTCTGGGCTGTGGGCGCACACTGCTGGCTCATGTTCAGCTTCTCATTAACAAAAGAGCTTCCGTCTGCCCTAAACCTGCAGCAAGAGGGAAGAAACGTTTGCACCAAATGCTGTCTGCCGCTCCCTTGGCACTCCAGAGAGTACAGGTGGGATGACAGAGGCGTAACGGAGAGATGCGTGCTGTAATTTCCTGCCTGCAGCTTGTTAGTCTGTGAAACTCAAAAATCAACTTGTTGTTTAAGTTGCCTGTATAATTGTTTTCATGCTAAGCAAACGTGGGACACAAAACTCACAAGGCAGGATGAGAAGAGCGTTGCCAGCACTCCTGTCAGAGCCCTGCACAGCGAGAAGGTGATCCTTGCGTCTGATCCACTCATGTGTCTGTCAAATTTGCACCACTATCCACATTCAGGAGAACAAGCTGTGGTTGTGACACTGCAAAGCCCTTCCCAATGAATCCTTAGGGTATAATTTAAGGAAACAGGGTCATGTGTTGGACACTGTGTCTTGCACGGAGGTGCCATTATCTCTTATGTATTAGCAGGCTACTAATGCTGACATCTAATTAGCACCAAGAAACTGATTAACTCTCAATAGGGTCAAGAGAAAGAAGAAAAATAGATCTCAGGCAAGCAATTAGGTCATTTATTTAATAAATTAAAACACTTGTGATTATAAGCTCACTCTGGCAATTTTCTTTTTTCTGCTGCACAGCTGATGGCAGCAACAAAGATGAAATTCAAATGGTAAATGTGGCACTGTGTTAATGGCAGGGTGATCAAAACGGAGCACAGAGAGCTCTGCTTGAGCTTTATCTAATGGGAAATTTATCATTCAAAACAGGTGCATTTATTTATTAGGTGAAAAGTTGCATTCTAACCCCAGTAAAATGGAGTTCAGACTCCTTGTTGGTGAGATGGAGTTGTTTCATGCCACAGAAGCCAAGCACCTGAAAGATGTTTCAATACAGACTTGGAATTATAGAATCGTTTAGGTTGGAGGGGACCTCAAACATCATCCAGTTCCAACACCCCTGTGCCATAGGCAGGGACACTTCCCACTAGAACAGGTCACTCAAGGACTCATCCAACCTGGCCTTCAACACCTCCAGGGAGGGAGCAGCCACAACTTCACTGGGCAACCTGTCTCACCACTCTCACTGCAAAGAACTTCTTCCCAACATCCAGTCTTAATCTCCTCTCCACCAGTTTAAACCTATTACTCCTTATCCTGCCATTACAAGACCTGTAAATAGTCCCTCCCCAGCACTCCTGGTAGCCCTCTTCAGATACTGGAAGGCCAGTCCAAGGTCTCCTGGAAGCTCTCTCCAGGCTGAAGAGCCCCAACTCTCACAGCCTGTCCTCATAGCAGAGGTGCTGCAGCCCTCTGAGCATCTTGGTGGTCTCCTCTGGCATTGCTTCCACAGTTCCATGTTCTTCTTGTGTTGAGGGCTCCAGAGCTGCACACAGTACTCCAGAAGTGGTCTCACAAGAGTAAAGGGACAGAATCTCCTCCTTTGCCCTGCTGTCCATGCTTCTTGTGATGCAGCCCAGCACATACTTGCTGTCTGGACTGCACTCACACTGCCAGCTCATGTTGAGCTTTCATCAACCCAACTCCCCAGGTCCCTTTTCTCAGGGCTGCTCTCAGGGCTGCCATTCTTGTTACATAGGAGGCAGCCATGTTTGCCACATACCTTTTACAAACTAACCTGGCTGCTCAGAAATGGCAAGTCAGAAAACTACTGAGTAGGGACTAACCTCCATCTTTTCATGCCTCTTAAGGAGGCAAAAGTATTTTTCTTCTACCCAGAACAGTAAAATCTCAAATGCACCCTGCCTATGTTACCAGCCAGTGCAGGAGACCTGCAGGATCTGCTGTTTACTGCTCTCGCTACGGTTCCCCCAAAAGGCTTTGGCTTTCCAAGCAATGACACTCCAGAGCTTTCTAACAAACAAGCTATACACCTTTCTTGCATGCTCAATTTAAAGCATTTCATAATTGGGTTCATTTAAATGCTAATTTTATTGAACACAGGCTCCTCTAAATCACTGAGGTGAGTTCTTGTCACACTCTTGTAGTAATAGTAGTATTTAAATAGTTTGAAGTCCATGTTAGGTTTAGATAAGCACTAGAACGTCTGTTTGCATGTCCAGCATTGACTGCAAACCTCGAGGCCTCTCACACCTTGCTTTCTTCTGGCTTCCAATCAGGTTCTGGAGTGCATTAAGAAGAGTGTGTCCAGCAAAGTGAGGGAGATTCTCCTTCCCCTCTTACTCTGCCCTACTGAGGCCCCACCTGGAAAATTGCAGCAGTCCTGGGTTCCCCAGTTGAGGAGGGACAGGGACTTGCTGGAGAGAGTCCAGCACAGAGCTATAAGGATGCTCAAGGGACTGCAGCATTGACTGACGAGGAAAGGCTGAGAGCCATGTGGCTGCTTAGTCTGGAGAGAAGACTGAGAGGGGATCTGATCAATGTCTGCAAATATCTGAGGTCTGGGGATCAGAAAGGAAGGGGCAGGGACAGTCTCTGCTCACTTGTGCCCTGGCATAGGACAATGGGCAAGGGATGGAAACTGCAGCACAGGAAGTTCCAGCTCAACATGAGGAAGAACTTTTTGCCTGTAAGGGTCCCAGAGCACTGGCACAGGCTGCCCAGAGAGGTTGTGGAGTCTCCTTCTCTGGAGCCTTTTCAGCCCTGTCTGGATATGTTCCTGTGTGACCTGTCTTAGGTTCTCTAATCCTGCTCTGGCAGAAGGGTTGGTCTGGAAGATCTCCAGAGGACCCTTCCAACCCCAAACATCCTATGATCTGCTGCGTGTTCAGCTCCTTTGTTTGCTACTTTGAAACCCCCTTGCTGGCATTTAAAGCCATTTTAAAAAAAGAAAAAGAAAAACATTTCCACCGATGCATATATACTACAAGGAAAACTCCAAATTCCTGTCAGCTGAGGACTATGCAGCCCTTCACAGCCACATTTACAGTTTGCAAACATAATTTTTTAGCATGAGACCTGCATTTTGGTGCACAGCTGAGGACACTGGATTGTCATCCAATGTATGTACGTCATAAATTCTCTGCAGCAGGAGCAAGTGGCATTTAGCACGCTTGTACAGATACCTGTGTAGGCTTTAGGCTGTCTTTCTTTTTGGCTTAGGTGGCAGTGCATGTGGTGCTTGCAGTAAGAGGTCTGCTGGGCAGAGCAGCTGGTGACACATGCTCTCCTTGTGGCTTCCTTTCCTGGACTCTAGCTGTGTGATAAGTGGGATCTGCTCTTCCTCAACATACCTTTTTCATTTTTTTTCCTAAGATAACTTTAGAAGCTGAAAGAGACATTCAGGTCTTTTTCCAGGTTCAAGACTAGTTTGGAAGCTGCAGTGACAGGCTTGGAAGGAGCTTGTTGCTTCTTCTTAACTTGCTCCAGTTGCAGAGTGACTGGGAAGCAACTTGACTGGGCCCTGCTCGTGCCTCCATAAGCAGCCTGCAGCAACTGCTCTCTTCCAGCTGCTTCCCCTGGCTGCTAGTGCCTTCACAGGCACAGGTCTGGACACAGAATCACAGAAACATCCAGATTGGAAAAGCCCCTCAGGATCACCAAGTCCAACCTAGAACCCTACTCTGCAAGATTCACCTTAAACCATAGCCCTAAGCACCACATCCAAACAACCTTTAAACACACATCCAGAGTCAGTGACTCCACCACCTCCCCGGGCAGCTCATTCCAGTGCCAGACCATCCCCCTCTGAAAAACTCTTTCCTAGTGTCCAATCTAAACCTCCCCAGTCTCAGCTTGAGGCCATTCCCCCTTGTTCTGTCTCAAATTACCCGTGAGAAGAGCTCAGCAGCAACCTCTTCATAATGTCCCTTCAGGTAGCTGTAGACAGCCATGAGGTCTGCCCTCAGCCTCCTCTGTTTCACTCTAACCATCCTCAGCAACCTCAATCATTGCTCATCAAATTTATCCTCTAGACCCTTCACAGCTTTGTTGCCCTCCTCCGTACCCGCTCCAGCACCTCCACATCTCTCTGGTTTTGCGGTGCCCAAGACTGGACACAGCACTCGAGGTGTGGCCTCACCAATGCCTGACTGTTCATCGAAGTGTCTCTCAGAGGTAGGGGGAACGCCTGAGGCAAGTGAGGCTGAGTCACTGTTGCACTCCCGCTGGAGCTGTTCGTCCACGATATGCTCTGGAGGGTGCTTGCAAGCAGTAGCAGCATCACTCTGCCTGCCGCCAGCAGGACTGAAGTTAATCCGGGGCTAAGGAAGCTATCTCTAAAAGGAACAATGGATGCAGCCAAGGTTGTTTAATAGAACAGGAAAAAACAATCTCTCTCTTCTTTTAATATTTTCCTCTTGTTATTAAAACAAATCTATTGAGGATGAAATAAAATAGGTAGCATCACGCAGTGAGAAATCCATCACCCATAGCTCATCTTAAACAGTTGATTTTTAAATTTATTTTTTTGTAATCTGTCTTGAAAAAGTTGTCATAAACACCAACAAATGCAAAGCAGCTTTCAAGATGACTTTTTGTTGTAGGCATATTCCTAAACTATTCATCTGTGTTAAATGCATTTTGCCTTGAATCATATGTCATGTTGCCAGAAAAGAGTTGTTTCCATGCCAACTCATTTGCAACACAGGGGAAAAAAAAATCAAAGCTACTAACATCTGCAAGATGTCAGTACTGATATAAGCCACTTGCCATGAAAAACATAGAGCTGCAGGAGGGTTTGCCAAACAAGCACTATATATAGGGGAGAATGTCATAAACTAATCGCCGAACGCTGCATTTCCATTCCTTTTTTGGCTGTATTCTTGATCTAATCTTTGTGCCAGAAAAGGCTTGCAGCAAAAGGAGCATCAGTGTCTGCCACGCACATTTCTTTTGTAAAGCAGGAATTACTTGGATTTTTTTTCTTTTTCCTTTTTTATATTTTTCTTTTTTATTTTTTTGACTCCAGCCTGCACAAAAGCCACTTAATTTGAAGCACATAAGAACTTCTGCAAGAAACTGCTGCTTCACTTTCCATACTATTTCCTTTCAATTCTCTCAGCTGCGGGGTCTCCTTTTATAAAGATCCTATTCATCAGCAAGATTAATGAGACCTGGTGTCTGAAACTGTGGATTCCATTTCACAGCTACTATTTCCTCTGCATTCTTCCCCCCCACACACACTTCTTTATTTTTTTGATAAAGGAAGATTGTTCGTTTATTACCCAAGTATTATGAAATGCCAGAGGCTGAGGCTCTGAAGCTGGAGCAGTTCAAATATCAAGGTATATTTAATTTTGAGATGATCCAGGCATTGTTGTATTGGGAGAGACATCGCAGGCGGCAGGACTTTTTTTTCTTTCTTGGAGGTATTCAAACAGTTCTAATGTTGAGAACTTTAATGCAGATCTGGACATGCTGGAATGTGCCACGAGGGCACAAGGATGATCAGAGGGCTGGAGCTGCTCTGCTATGCTGACAGGCTGATAGGGTTCGGGTTGTTCAGTTTGGAGAAGAGAAGGCTCCCAGGAGACCTTCTAGTGGCCTTCCAGTATCTGAAGGGAGCTACAAGAAAGCTGAGAAGGGATTTTTTAGGGTGTCAGGTAGTGATAGGACTGTGGGGAATGGATCCAAGCTAGAGGAGGGCAGATTCAGATTAGGAAGAAATTCTTCAGCACGAGAGTGGTGAGACACTGTCACAGGCTGCCCAGGGAGGTGGTGGAAGCCTCATCCCTGAATGTTTTTGAGGCCAGGCTGGATGTGGCTGTGGGTAACCTGATGTAGTATAAGGTGTCCCTGGCCATGGCAGAGGGTTTGCAATTGGTTGATCCTTGAGGCCCCTTCCAGGGCTGACAATTCTGTGATTCTGTGAAATCCATGGTTTTTATACCTGGAGAGCATAGCAGGTTCTTTAGTCAACTGTTGCACATGTTACAATGTCCACTGTCATCTTGCATCTTGCAATAGTTACCATGGCACTTGCTTGTTGCTGTACACCTGATTTGGTTTGCAGGGTAGTGTATATAGGAACAGGAGTGAAAGCAGCCTATGCCACAGATGGTACTCCATAAATAAGTGTCCCACATATAGAATCAGTCATAGAATCATTGAATGGTCTGGGTTGGAAGGGACCTCCAAAGGTCACCCAGTCCAAGCCCCTCTGCACTCAGCAGGGACATCATCAACTAGATCAGGCTGCACACAGCCCTCTCCAGCCTCACCTTGAATAGCTCCAGGCATGGGGCTCAAACATGTCTCCAGGAAACCTGTTGCAGTGTTCCAGCACCCTCATGGTGCAGAACCTGTTCCTCACATCCAATCTCAATTTATGGGAAACCCTTTTTTAAAGGGAAGGTTCTGACGAGCTCTACTGCTGGTAAGATTTTGGGGTGGGAGGGCAGAAAAAAAACAACTGTTCTCCTCCATTTCAATTATTCCCTTAATTTTACTTCTCTTATTTCTATTAAACTACTTGTAACTGAGGCTTTTTAGCAGATGGTTATCACAGGCAAGCAGAGTTGAGAGCAAATGTTTCATCAAGTGCATTATTTATTTCACTGAATTTTGAAAGTTAAACCACAAGTGAGAGTACTCCACAGAATCACAGAAAACATCTGGTTGGAAGAGACCTCCAAGCTTATCCAGCCCAACCTTTCACCCAGCACTGAAGGCTCAACACTAAACCATGGCCCTAGGTGCCAGGTCCACAGGCTGCTTAAACACCTCCAGGCATGGGGACTCCAGCACTGTCCTGGGCAGACCATTCCAGTGGCTGAGAATCCTCTCTGGGAAGAAATATTTCCTAGCTTCCAGCCTGAACCTCCCCTGGGGCAGCTTGGAACCATTTCCTCTGCTTCTATTGCTTGACACCAAGGAGAAGAAGCTGCCTCCTACTCACTTATAGGTATGAATAATAACCTGGAATGTATTTATTTGTCTGTTTGAAATTACATGTATCTATTTAAAACCAGTATGAAATGTCATGAGCTTTGCTATTCCTGAGTGGATGTTTAGGATGTTCACACAAGGGCTGTGCAGCACACACCTCATCATGGTGTTTTTCTGTGCAACTTTACTCTGTATACATGTATTTATACAGACACACAGGCTCACAGGATGTTAGGGGTTGTAAGAGACCTCTGCAGATCTTCCAGTCCAACTCTCCTGCCAGAGCAGGACCAGAGAATCCGGCGCAGGTCGCATAGGAACGCATCCAGGGCTAGAAAGGCTCCGGAGAAAGAGACTCCACAACCTCTTCGGGGCAGTCTGTGCCAGTGCTCTGGGACCCTTACAGGCAAGATGTTCTTCCTCACATTGAGATGGAACTTCCTGTGCTGCAGTTTCCATCCCTTGCCCATTGTCCTATGCCAGGGCACAAGTCAGCAGAAACTGTCCCTGTCCCTTCCTTCCTGGCTCCCAGCCCTCAGATATTTGCAGTCATTGATCAGATCCCCCTCTCATATATGTATGTATCCTATATATATCTATATATTAATACAGATATTAATGTATCTGATAGGTTGGGTAAACAGTTTGAAAGTGGCTTCTGTCAGAAACCCATGTAATTAAATCTTTGAGGCAACCATAATTGAAAGAGATTAGAACATATTTACTTTCTGCCTCTTAAAATGGATGTTCTTTGTACAGTGACAGGAGCATCCTTATAACTAAGCAGTTTCTTTTTATCCCTTTGTGTGCACAACCTCGGCAGAGCAGGGAAGCATCTCTGGAAGAGGAAAATATGACTGCAAAATGATTTTTAAGAGTTCATTTGAAGGCAGTGAAGCACAACACCCAGAAAGGCTTTAAATTGGTTTTTCTTTTTAAAATCAGATTTCAGGTTGCCAGTGTCCTGCACTGTTATGCTTAGAATTTTAACCTGGAATTCTGTTGCCCTTTGCCTATCACCACTCAAAAGAGTGCTGCATCTCTTCCCTTCTGCAGAAATGCTAATGCCAGAGCAGCTCAGTTAGAATAGGCTGAGCCTTCTGAAGGTCGAGTATGTTTTGAACAGGGGTTCAGCTCCGAGAAATTCCATGATGCGATGATCTTTGTGCAGAAGGGCTGAGTGCTGCGTATTAACGGTTCAAAGCAAGGAGCGGCTGGGTGGCTGTGCTGGGGAGAGCCTGTGAATGCCTTCCTTGCTCCTTACTCACCAGGCGAGGGAACCTGCCCTTCATCTTCCCACCTCTCTGACCCTGCTAATGGCAGCCTGGGCCAGGCAAGGTACAAGTATGACAAGAACAGTGTTGACCTTTCCACAACGAGGCTTGGAGTTCTCCTTGTGGGATAATTGCTGCAGTTCTCGTAATTATGGACCCTCAGCATGAGGTTACACATGCTCTTGAGCAAAGGGCTTGATCATGCCACACTTCTCACTCCAGATAAATATTCAATGCTTCTTAGCTAGCCTTCTGAGAGAAACTGGCTGGCTGTAGGGACCTCAACTCACAGATTTCTGGATTATGACTCTGGGCACAAATCAGAGAAATGTGTGCAGGGATACTGGTACTGGTAAAAATGTACAGTCCTGAGGTCCCCCCCAACAGCCTGTGCTGTAGCTTATGATGTTTGTCACTGCTCCTGTAGCATACCTCTATTATTCTGCAGTTGCCTGCAAATGACGTTGATACAAAACAAAAGCTATGGCAGACTATTGATGAAAAGCTGAACATGAGCTGTCAATGTGCACACGCAGCCCCGAAGCAACCATGTCCTGGGCTGCACCACAAGAGGCATGGACAGCAGGGCAAGGGAGGGAATTCTGCCCCTTCGCTCTCCTCAGACCCCACCTGGAGTACTGTGTACAGTTGTGGAGACCCCAACACAAGAAGGACATGGAACTGTTGGAGCAAGTCCAGAGGAGGCCACCAAGATGCTCAGAGGGCTGCAGCAGCTCTGCTATGAGGACAGGCTGAGAGAGTTTGGCCTCTGCAGCCTGGAGAAGAGAAGGCTTCCAGGAGACCTTGGAGTGGCCTTCCAGTGTCTGAAGGGGGCTACAGGAGTGCTGGGGAGGGATTCTATGATTCTGTGATTCTATTTACAAGATCTTATAATGACAGGATGAGGAGTAATAGGTTTAACCTGGCAAAGAGATTTAAACTGGATGTTAGGAAGAAGTTCTTTGCAAAGAGGGTGGTGAAACACTGGCACAGGTTGCCCAGGAAGGTTGTGGCTATTCCCTCCCTGGAGGTGTTGAAGGCCAGGTTGGATGAGGTCTTGAGCAACCTGTTCTAGTGGGAGGTGTCCCTGCCTATGGCGGGGGGTTGGAACTATATGATCTTTGAAGTCACTTCTAATCTAAACCATTCTATGATACTATTCCAGTAGATGGAACTTCTTAAGGAGCAACTCTTTCTCTCCTTCATTTTTTGGACATAAAAACATGTGCAGACAAAGCAAATCTGCTGTTGACTGTATTTAGCCTTCTGCTTCACCTGATCCTTTGGGCTTTTATTCTCCCAGCATCAGGAAGTGCCATTGCCCAGGTTCTCCTCTGTGCTGATCCTTTGCCCTCCATTTAATTCATCACAGTGATATTTTCCATCTGACTGTGAGGTATGAGTCACTGTCACAGTTGCTGTGTCACAGCTGTTACTAATTTGTCATGACTTACATTGGGGTAGGTTATTCAATCACCATTTTTTGCTTGCTTCTAGGAGTTTTGAAGCCATGGCTGTCTGCTTAGGTAGGTCCTTGTTCTCAGTTAAGAGACTCACTTCACTGATTTTGCTGTGCTGTGATCACGGAGTTAGTTTTACAGTAACATTTGTGTCTGCTACCCGTGTCTCCTAAGGCGGCGGTCACTTCATGAAATCAAGGATTATTACCAAGCCGTGGTCTGAAATTTCCTTCCTTGCTCTTGACTCTAGCAGGGACAATCTAAATGGGCTCTGTTTAATTAAAAAAAAAAAAAATTGATTTTTTTTTAATCAAGAAGTGTTTTGTTCCTCTAAATCAGAAAGTGTGGCCAATTGTAAAAGGGAGGTTATTTTGTTATTGAGGTGTCCAGGTCTGGGCCCTTCAACTCAAGAGAGATGTTGAGGTACTGGAATGTGCCCAGAGAAGGGCGGCAAAGCAGGTGAGGGGGCTGGAACACAGCCCTGTGAAGAGAGGTTGAAGGAGCTGGGGGTATTCAGTCTGGAGAAGAGGAGGCTCAGGGGTGACCTCATTACTGTCTACAACTACCTAAAGGGAGGTTGTAGCCAGGTGGGGGTCAATCCCTTCTCCCAAGAAACCAGCAACAGAATAAGGGGACACAGTCTCAAGTTGTGCCAGGGCAAGTTCAGGCTAGATGTTAGGAGGAAGTTTTTGACAGAGAGAGTGATTTACCATTGGAATGGGCTGCCCAGGGAGGTGGTGGAGTCACCATCCCTGGAGGTGTTCAAGAAAAGCCTGGATGGGGCACTTAGTGCCATGGTCTAGTTGACTGGATACGGCTGGGTGCTAGGTTGGACTGGATGATCTTGGAGGTCTCTTCCAACCTGGTTCATTCTATGACTCTATGATTTTATGATTCTATGAAATCAGTTGCTGTTCTAAAGATCTTTGATCATTCAGTAAGGGTTGCTATTGTGATTTTGATCTTTTCTGTAGGGGGGAGAGCATGACAGTAAGGTGGAGAAGTGATGAATGCTGGTGCTCTGTTCTGTGAAGGCTCTGCAGTTGTGATAAAGATTTGACATTTGGGACATGTCCAGACCTGTTCTTTGGTGCAGTCCTAAAGAATTAATTTCCTTAGTACATTGGTATGCCTGAATTAATTTTGGTTTCTGTGATCTTTTATGGCTTTTCTTTATTGTAAGAGAGTTTCCTCGTGTTTTCACCCCATAACTCATAGAATCATCGAATGGTTTAGGTTGGAAGGGACCTCAAAGATCATTCAGTTCCAACACCCCTGTGCCATAGGCAGGGACATCTCCCACTAGAACAGGTCGCTCAAGGACTTATCCAACCTGGCCTTCAACAGCTCCAGGGAGGGAGCAGCCACAACCTCCCTGGGCAACCTGTGCCAGTGTCTCACCACTCTCACTGCAAATAACTTCCTAACATCTAGTGTAAATCTCCCCTCTACCACTTTAAACTCATTAATCTTTGTCATGCCATTACAAGACCTTGTAAATAGTCTCTCCCCAGCACTCCTGTAGCCCCCTTCAGACACTGGAAGGCCACTCCAAGATTTCCTGGAAGCCTTCTCTTCTCCAGGCTGCAGAGGCCAAACTCTCTCAGCCTGTCCTCATAGCAGAGCTGCTGCAGCCCTCTGAGCATCTTGGTGGCCTCCTCTGGACTGGCTCCAACAGTTCCATGTCCTTCTTGTGTTGGGGGCTCCAGAACTGTACACAGTACTCCAGGTGGAGTTGATCTGTTTTGGGAATCACCTTTGAACTCACATTTACTGAGCATCTTTTTCTTGGTTGAGCTTTCAGGCACAGACTTCAGGAAAACAATTCTCAGAGGATCTGAAGACCGTCATTCAAATAGAATCTTTACGGAAGTGCTAATTCATTGCCTGTTTGGAATTGAAAGGGCTTTGGCACCAGGTCAGCCATTGTAAGTGAACCCAAGATGAGCATTCTGGAATTGTCCTCTTTACTCTCCCTATCAACCACACCCTGCAGTCTTTGTCACTTTATATGTATGTATGGCTTTGTCTGCCATTGCTTCCAGTAAAGGAGATGCTCTTTTTCATTTGGAGAAAACATGCATGTTCCTCAAGTTTTCATCTGGTGTTTTTCATTCCTTTTTTCTAAAGGTACCAGGTACCACTATCAATACTGAACCTGAACTTCTTCACCACTTCAGGGCCCAGGATTTCAGGTGTTATCTCAGGATAACATTCCTGTCACCACCAGTATATTTGGCTAGAAACCTTTCTCTTTTTTTTTTTTTCTTTTAAGACATTTCTGTCTCTACAAATGACATTCAAATCTTAACCCTTTCTTCTTTACTGCTAGTAAATCTTGTTTCTTTCACCCTTGATTTGATCCTAGTGAGCTTCTCTTGGACAATGCTCTTGCTGCAGGCTTCAGTGATTTGTTCAAGGCTCGGGCTTAGGAAGCCATCTAGATCTCTCTGATCTTCGTGTTGGTCTTGATGTTAGTGTTAAATGGCAGTGAATCAGGTTGTCATGAGCAATAGGATTTTTCAGAATGACTGCAGGGAGGTTGCTGTAGCAGCCACTTTTCAGTTAGCAATGCTATTTTAAAAATACTTGAGGATCTAGTTCTCCTTAAAGAGCTTTCTCACTTTTCTGACAGTTTTGAAGCATCTCACCTCCTATTGCTTCTTTTAAAAAAATCTAATTTTTAATTTAATTTCACTTTATTTTATTTTACTTAATTTTATTTTGGTTTATTCTATTTTATTTTACTTTAGTTTATTTTGCTTAATTTTACTTTATTTTGTTTTATTTTATTTTTAATCATCTTGTGCTGTAAAAGTGTTGCACCTCTATTTTGGATCCCCTTTTTCCAAGTGCTTAGCCACACTTAAGCTTGATGAGGTTTGTGAGGAGGTATACTTAGATAATTTCAAAGAGAAAGCAACCTTTGAAGAATTTCTTGTCTGAAGGAAGATTTGTATGTCTGAACTGCTTTTCTTTCTGTGTTCCCACGTCTAGCATAGGATACTAGTTCAGCTTGCAAACCAATTTGGCTTGTGTCTTTAGATCATTGTGGTTATGACAGATCTCATTGCTACATATTAGTTCTTACATTTTATTTCAGTGTTAACAGTGCCCACAATGGGTACTAAGTACTACATTTAAACGTAGTCTTGGAGATTTAATAATCATCTGTTCCAAGGCATCAGCATTTAATGTCTTACTGTCCAGAGAGAAATACCTTTGTTGGAGAACTATGCAAGTTCTAAGGGTACCTGTGCTCTTTGATGTTTGCTTAGACGACTTTGCTTTACAAGACGGTTTGATCAAACAGTCTCTTTAGGTAGTAGCCAGGCTCAGATACTACCTAGTTGTCTGGGGTTAGAATTAAATCCCCAGAGACAATAATAATTTTGATAGGATAACCCACCAAATAAATCAGTCTCACTCGATTTGGAAGTTAAAAAGGAAAACAAGTTTAACAATAACTTTAAAAGGGTATCAAAGGTAGGGAGGTTACAGAGGGTGTAGGGAAGGGAGGATAACAAATACAAAAATGTATGAATACAACCCGGGTTTGTGATGGTGGTGACCACGTGTGTGTGGAGAGATGCAGTGTCCCAAGGGAGCAGTGTCCAAAGAGCAGCGTGAGTCCCAAGAGCGCAGTCCCAAGAGAGAGAGAACAGGAAGTCCCCCTGCTTTTAAGGGACAGGAAGGGGGAGTGGGCTAACCCTCACCTGGGGCTGTCCAGAACCACCCCTGAGGAGGGGTCAGGATCCCCTGAGGTCAGGTTTCAAGTTCAGGGACACTCCTCCTGGAGTGTTAACCGTATACACTAGTTAAATAGCAAAGCACAACACCTAGAGTTCAAACGTAATTTTGGCATGGATTGCTCCTCCAAGAAGTTTCTGGGACGCTAAGCCTTCAAGTATTTCGAGCTAAACGAGCATTTCCTTGTGCCTTGATGAAATCAGACTCTCACCTGCTGATGGAGCTCTTCCTCACCACATAAACAGTGCCGAGCTGCACAGATGCTAACAGCTAAAACCAGCTTTGCTTCCCTCGTGTAAACCCAGTGTCACTGAGCCAGGCTGCCTGCTGCCTATAGGGAAGCCCCTACACGAACAATCAGTATGCCACTTTCTGCTTGCAAGCGGGAGTGTATCAGCTTTCATTTCTCGGTGTAAATGCTTTGTTCCTCTAATGGGTTGAGGTGAATCTGCTGCTGCTGTCCAGACCATGCTGCAGGCATGCCAGCTGCAAAAATGGAAATGCTACCTGGAACAAAGCGTCTTGGAGCTTGAAGTTCAGATTGCAGCACAGGAGGCTTCTCATTCCTGATGATACTTCTGGCTTCAGAGTGCCTGGGTGTGGGCTCCTTTCTGCAGGCATGGCGGAGAGGAGAGTGGGAGTCAGGTAGCTGCTGGCTTTGGTTTTCTGTTCCTGCTGGTGGTTCCCTGTATTTCACTGCGCTACTGCTGCAGACAGGCTAAGCTAAGGCGACCGTGCACTATATTATTAGATTAATTAGATTATAGAAGAGCATTGTGGCCAGCAGGGCAAGGGAGGGGATTCTGCCCCTTTGCTCTCCTCAGACCCCACCTGGAATGCTGTGTACAGTTCTGGAGCCCCCAGCACAAGAAGGACATGGAAGCGTTGGAGTGAGTCCAGAGGAGGCCATAAAGATGCTCAGAGGACTGCTGTAGCTCTGCTATCAGGATAGGCTACAAGAGTTGGGGCTCTGCAGCCTGGAGAAGAGAAGGCTTCCAGGAGACCTTGGAGTGGCATTCCAGTATCTGAAGGGGGCTACAGGAGTGCTGGGGAGGGGCTACTGACAAGGTCTTGTAATGACAGGATGAGGAGTGATGGGTTTAAAGTGGTAGAGGGGAGATTTAGACTAGGTGTTAGGAAAACGTTCTTTGCAGTGCGGGTGGTGAAACACTGGCACAGGTTGCCCAGGGAGGTTGTGACTGCTTCCTACCTGGAGGTGTTGAAGACCAGGTTGGATGAGGCCTTGAGCAACCTGTTCTAGTGGGAGATGTCCCTGCCTATGGCACAGGGTGGTTGGAACTGGATGATCTTTGAGGTCCCTTCCAACCTAATCCATTTTATGATTCTATGATTATGATTAAATAATTATGCATTGTGATTATGATATCTCATCTTATGTCAAACTTTATCTCTTTATCTCAACCCTGAGTTGTGTTGCTTTCCCCCTCATCTTTGTGCTGGGGGAACAGGCAGCTTAGCCCTTGAATTCACCCATTATAGTTCTGTACCTTTTCAGCACATTTCAACCTTTCCACTGTGGGTTAACAGTTTAAATTTTCAGATTGGAGCATGGATATTGCAGAGGAGGGCCAAAACTAATGGTGTGCTAAAACAGCTGCTCTAAAGAGAAATACTGGTGATACGCTTTCCCTTTTCACCTTGCAGTGGGAGCTTATCTATCCATCAACTTCAGTTTACTCTCATCTATGCAAGTGTCACTCTTCACAGAATCACATAAACATCCAGGTTGGCAAAGCCCCTTAGGATCACCAAGTCCAACCTAGAACACTGCTCTACAAGATTCATCTTAAACCATATCCCTAAACACCACATCCAAATGACCCTTAAACACAACCAGGGTGGGTGACTCCACCACCCACCTTGGGCAGGTCATTCCAGTGCCTGACCATTCTCTTTGTGAAAAACTTTTCCCTAATGTCCAATCTAAACCTCCCCAGTCTCAGCTTGAGGCCATTCCCCCTTGTTCTGTCTCAAATTACCTGTGAGAAGAGACCAGCGGCAGCCTCTCCACAACGTCCCTTCGGGTAGTTGTAGACAGCAATGAGGTCTCCCCTCAGCCTCCTCTATTTCAAAGTGAACATCCCCAGGTCCCTCAATCCCTTCTCGTCAGGTTTATTTTCTAGTCCCTTCACCAGCTATATTGGCCTCCTCTGGACCTTCTCCAGAAACAACTCGAGGCTGTGTGCACCACATTTTACTACTACACATGTGCAGGTTTTATGAGCATGTTTTACTGGGTGAAATACTTTGATTGGGTGTACACTAGGCATCATGACTGGATAGCACAGGAACACATAGGTGGAGTCACCATCCCTGGAGGTGTTTAAGAGGAGTCTGGATGAAGCACTTAGTGCCATAGTTTAGATAATTAGAAGAGTTAGGTGACAGGTTGGACTCAATGATCTTAGAGGCCTTTTCCAACTTGATTAATTCTGTGATTCTGTGATTAGTTGCTATTGCAGCGGAAACCAAAGCCAACCAAAGGCAGCATTCTGCAGCACTCTGGAGATAGCATTCCTGTGGCTATTAAGTTTAAAAAGAGCAAATACATTTACTTATTTTAGAAGTTTAGTCTGGTCTTCAAGAAACTTATGGGAGGCCATTAACATAAAGTAGAAATCTCTACAGTCAAGAAATTGCAGGGAGATACTAAATTGAGCATGATCTGAGCATGTCTGGTGAAAATCTGCCATCAAGAGAAGTCTATGATCACAAACATACCCTGGCAACCACAGACAGAGATGCTATGGAAATGGGTCTACCAGGATTATTTGTTGGAGCCTTTCACTCAACATAAGAAGTAAAAGGAGCTGGTTTCTTGGCAAATTAAGCATGTTAGTTGCCTTTTAATTAGCAAGGGAAGATAAAATATTCATTGACCTTTCCATTCAGATGAATATTTTTCTTCACTTCCCGAGTGTGGATTTTAAATGCCCTGGTAGTCCTGCTGAGCAGGCAAACATTGTTTAGTTTTCAGTCCAGCCAGTAGACTGCAAATTCATCTCAGGTATGGCTTGAAGCAAGCTTCATCCCCAAAGCTAAGAGTTAATTTAGTTTCCAGGGTTATTCTGTCTCTGTTTTCCTTAAGTAAAGGCCACCCATTCAATGTGACAATGAGAATTACTATCCACTAGGGGCCAAACTGTGCCAACCAAATGCTTGTTGTCCTTTCTGAAGCCATTTTCTTCCCCAGCACTTGAAATTGCATGTTTGTTTTTTTTCCCTTCTTTCTCCTGAGTACATTTCTTGATATATTCAATTCCAGACTGTCCTTGAGCTCTCTGTGTCTCAGACTGAAGCCAAAAGATACAGTTCACTTGTTCTAGAGAAATAAGCAGCAATTGTTAATACTAGACTGTATTCCTCTATAAGGCAGGCAGGCAGGCAAGAGATGAAAGTCAGTCATATTGCTGTACATAAAAGACACGTCCATTTCCAGAGACAGGGGAATGATGTCTGTGGAAGACTCAAAACCAATCTTTTCAATGCATGTAATGGCTCAGTAAAGCCCTGATTCAAGCCTCACTGAAGTCAGTGGGCAGCACTTCAAACTACCTATGCTCCTGGATCATGTGCCACTCTCCTGCTTCTTTAAGCCTTTGCAAAAGTAGACAAATAGAGAAGATGCTACAGCATGCAGTTGTTCAAATGTAGATGTTCTTGGTGGTCATTGGTAAATAACATTCAGTGCTGTAGGCTTTGAAAGAGAATTTGGCATAAACACCATCCTCTACCTCACCAAAGACTCCCAAACCAAGAATTCTGAGGTTGCTCTCGAGCTTTTCTTTCACCCACAAGGTACTAACAAATGAGCTATTGCAGGTTGCCCAGGGAGGTGGTTGGGGTCCTTTCCCTGGAGATATTCAAAGTGAGGCTAGAGAGGTCACTGGGCAACCTAATTCAGTCAAGGATGTTCCTGCTGACTGCAGATGGAGATTAGATGACCTTTGGAGGTCCATTCCAGCCTGGACCATTCTATGATTCTATGATTAATTACAGCTCTCATTAAATTGCAATTAAAATATGTCATACTTTTATAGTTGGACTCAGTTGCACCCAAACATATGAGCTCAGTGAAACATTTCTCAGAACTGAAAGATTTTGTGGTCTTGCTGTGCAAATGATAGCCCCACAGCTTCTCACTTCATTATTCCAAAATTCACGACAACTCATAAAGCTCCCCTCATTCTAACAGAGTACTTGTAATACCCATGGCTCTTCTTCCCCTCCACTCTGCCCTAGTGAGACCATACCTGGAATACAGTGTCCAGTTTTGGGCTCCCCAGTTCAAGACAGAGAGGGGCCTGCTGGAGAGAGTCCAGTGGAGTGCCATAAGGATGACTGGGAGACTTGAGCATCTACTGTATGGAGAGAGACTGAGAGCCCAGAGGCTGTTTAGTCTGGAGAAGAGAAGGCTGAGAGGGGATCTGATCAATGTCTATCAATGTCTGAGGGGTGGGTATCAAGTGGAGGCAGCTAAGATCTTTTTGGTGGTGCACAAAAACAAGACAAGGAGCAACAGCTACAAACTGGAACAGAGACCATTTCAACTCAACTTGAGGAGAAACTTCTTTAGAGTGAAGGTGACAGAGCCTGGAGCAGGCTGTTCAGGGGGCTTGTGGAGTCTCCTTCTCTGTATGCTTTCAAAACCCACCTGGATGCATTCCTGTGTGGACTACTCTGGGTGATCTTGCTTTTGGCAGGGGTGTTGGATTCAATGATCTCTGCCCAAGGGCATCTTGAGGCTCCCAGTCCCACTCCATATTTATAAAACACGCCTTGCTCCTCTGAACACAGGCATGAAACATTGCATGCATTCAGGGTAAGGAATCCAAGCATCTGCTACTCCAGTCTGGTGAGGACATCCTGGCTGCCATGTCTGTCAAGGTTTGCTGCATTCTTGGTGGATAAAGAATTGGCTTGATGATTGCACTCAAGGAGTGATGGTCAAGGGCTTGATGGCCAAGTGGATACTAGAGACAAATCCCTTTCCTTAGAAGCTGGTATGGGGACCATCTTTGTAATGTGGACAGTAGGATCGAGTGCACCCTCACCAAGTTTACCAGATACCCCAATTGTGTGGTGTGGTTGACATGATGGAGGGAAGAGATGCCATCCAGAGGGACCTTGGCAGGCCTGACAGATTGGCCAGTGAAGTTCAATAGAGCAAAGTAAAAGGTCCTGTACTTGGGTTGGGACAATCCCAAGCACAAATAAAAGCTAGACAGAGAACAGATAGAGTCCTGAGCAGAAGGACTTGGAGATGCTGGTGGAATGAAAGCTCAATACAAGCCATCAGTGTGTGTCAATCTTATGCTGGGCTGCATCAAAAGCAGTATGGCCAGCAGGTCAAGGGAGGTGATTCTCCACTCTCATGAGACCCCACCTGGAATACTGTGTCAAGCTCTGGACCCCCCAACACACAGAGCTATTAGGGGGGGTCTAGAGCAGGGCCACAAAGATGGTTAGAAGGTTGAAGCACCTCTCCTATGAAGACAGGCTGAGTGAGTTAGGATTGTTCAGCCTAGGGAAGAGAAGGCTCCAGGGAAACTGTACAGCAACTTTCCAGATGGAAAGGGACTTTTGACAAGGCATGTCCTGACAAGATGAGAGGCAATGGCTTCAAACTAGAAGAAATTAGATTAGACCTTAGGGAGATAATCTTTCCTATGAATGTGATGAGGCACTGGAACAGGCTGCTCAGAGAAGTTATGGAGGCTCTAAGCCTGAAAGTGATCAAAGCCAGGTTGGATAGCACCTTGAACAACCTGGTCTAGCAGGAGGTGTCCCTGTCCATGGCAGGAGGGTTGGAACTAGACGATCTTTACAGTCCCTTCCAAGCCAAACCATTCTATGATTCTCTCACAGCTGGAGATATGCCACTGGGGTGGGAACATTCTGGTATGTTGCATACTTAGATCATTTCCTTGGAATAGGGAAATATGTCTGGGGGCTTATTCCAATAATTTGAAGTTAGTTGTACAAAGCCAAGTAGCTGCAAGAGGAGGGAATCTGTGCTAACAACCTGGTCCCCGTGCAGTCAGAGCACAGAATATTCAGTTCAAGAACAAGGTCATGAGCAGGAGCTCTCCTGTGCCATAGCAGCACCCCGGGGACTGTAAGTTTATTCTTTTTTTTCGCTGCTGGCTTTTTTGTCTTGGCTGGGGATGCCTCAATACAAGCACATGGATGGTGAGTGGAATGCTTCTGTGTTGGTGAGTCTTGCTCTGGGCTGCTCATTAGCCAGAGCTCAGTGTGGCTGTGTGCTCTGGCCCTGCCTGGCAGCAGACAAGCAGGTACCTGTAGAGGCAGCAGTGGCTTGCCTACTATTTTAAGGACATGAGCAGGCCCCAAACAGCAAGGCCCACACAGATCTAATGAAGTGGGTGAGCACTGCTGCCTGTCCAGCCTGAGCCTCTCTGTAGAGCTGGCTTTAGGCATAAATAAATAGTGGAAACCTGCTAGAGGAAACCAAGGCTCTGTGAGACACAAGCCTCAGCTGTGATGAGAAACATGCCTCCCCCTGCCTGGGCAGCCAAAGTGGGGAGCCAAGCTGCTGCCACCCCAGGGTGGAGCTGGGTAGGGGGTGATGTCACCAGTGGGGGGTGATACAGCTGCCTCCACCTTAGGGTGCAGCGTCACCCAGCATGAGTCCTCACAGCACTCCTGTTCTGCCCTGTCCTTCAGCACCCTGCAGGCCAGCTAGGCAGAAGGACACCTTGGAGCAGAAGGCTTTGTTCCTCTCATAGTTTGGAAGACAACGATGCTTCAGCTCCCCTGAAAATCTTACCTGCATGAGATGTCCACTCTGCTCCATCTTGGTGTCTAGCTAGGGCATTTTGAATCATAAATGCAAAGAGTGTTCATTCTTAGGGAGCACCTGGAGGGTATGCTTGTGTGTTCTTATAGCTTTACAGACTTTAACATGGGTCCAAAGATTTAATTTAAATATGCATTATCCATTGCCATTCTCTTTTTCCACTCTCACGGGAAACTTGTTCAGAAATGTGAAATAGCATCAGCAGGTAGGAAAGAGAGACCAAGCAACTTTGCTGCAATCTATTTTCATGGATTACCTGAGCATTTATAAGTAACTAATCTGTTCAGAGGAAGCCGGATCAGCCTATATACATGGGAAAGGCAGAAGCTGCACAATGCAATTTGAGAGAGAATTAATAACTCTTCAGTGGCATCACATACTGTTAGTCCTGGGGAAAAGAAGGGTTTGTTACTTCATACACAGTGTTGGGATATTGACAGTGCTTACAGAATCATAGAATGGCTTGGGTTGGAAGGGGCCTTAAAGATCATCCAGTTCCAACCGCACTGCCCACTAGAACAGGTTGCTAAAAGCCTCATCCAGCCCGGCCATGAAGACCTCCACGGAGGGAGCATCCACAACCTCCCTGGGCAACCTATGCCAATGTCTAACCACTCTCACTGTAAACAGTTTCTTCCTAATATCTACCCTAACTGTATCCTCCTCAAGCTCAAATGCATTTCCTCTCATCCTATCACTACAAATCCTTGTGGGAAGTTCTTTTCCAGCTTTCTTGTGGGTACTGGAAGGCTTCTCTAAGGTCTCCCCAGATCCTTCTCCAGGCTGAACAGACCAAACTCTTAAGGTCTTTTCCCATAGGAAAGCAAGTCCAGCCCTCTGCATGGCCTTCAGCTGCATCAGGGGAGGCTTGATTAGCACGGACACTTGACCAGTATGGACAGCACAGTTGGTATGTGTGCAGCACAACAAGCCCAGCTCTTACTGCTGTTAATATTAATCATTTAATTGTCATTAACAGCTGACTCAAAAAGCAATGACAATAATGTAGAGGGGGCTTCTTGGTGCCAGCAGCTTCAGCACATGCATCCATGCACTCAGGACCTTGCAGTGATCATGACAAAGTCCCAGGCATCAGATTTTTGGCTTGGTCAGGTATGAGCAACCCTGTTCTCCCTGCTTGTGCACAGCTGGATCACCTGAGAGTGAGACTGTCACTGCTTGGGGCCAAGACAAAGATTTCAGTGGGAGAGTAAGATCAGTAGCCTTGTCTGGGTTTAAAATAGGAGGAGAGCAAAAAGTATGTTTCTACACTCTTGTGACTGCTACATGGCAAATGTTTCCACTTCACAAGAGCTACTCTCCTGGGTAAGGCTTTCAAAGTATTCAAACAAACTGTCGTATTCAAAGGACACTAACAAACCTATTTCACTGGAGGCTTCTAATCAAATCAACAAGCCAGCAGTGTGCCGAGGGGGCCAAGAGAGCCAATTGCATCCTGGCTGGGATCAGAAATGCTGTGGCCAGCAGGGGTAGGAAGGTGATTGTCCCCTTGTCCTTGGCTCTGGTAAGGCCACGTCTTGAGTATTGTGTTGTTTTGGGCACCTCAATACAAGAGAGATGTGGAGGTGCTGGAGCCAGTGCAGAGGACAGCAAGGAAGCTGAGGAAGGGCCTGGAGAAGAAATATGATGAGGAATGACTAAGGGAGCTGAGGATGGTTAGTGTGAGGAAGAGGAGGCTGAGGGCAGGCCTCATGGCTCTCTACAACTACCTGAAAGGATGTTGTGCAGAGGTTGGTGCTGGCCTCTTCTCAAAGGTCATTAGTCATAGAACAAGAGGGAATTGCCTCAAGCTGCAGCAGGGCAGGTTTAGAACCAGACACGAGGAATAATTTTTTTCCCAGCAAGAGTGGTCAGATATCAGAATGTGCTTCCCAGGTTGATGGTGGAGTCACCAAGCCTGGCTGTGTTTAAAGATGGTTTGGATGTGGTGCTTGGGAATATGAAGTTTAGGGTGCACCTTGTGTAGAGTAGGGATAATGGTTGGACTTGGTGATCCTGAGGGGCTTTTCCAGCCTGAATATTTCTATGATTCTGCAAGTGTGGATCCTGAAGGGCCTGACCATGAGCCCTTCAAGTGCTGTGAATCACAGAATACTAGAAAATAAAAATAGCTAAAGCACGCCTAAGTTAGAAATGAAGCAACTTGCAGTAAAGTCAGTGCTCCTTGGGGTACAAACTCCAAATAAATGATTCAGTGTGGGCTTGACTATTCAGATATCATGGACATCTGTCTGCAGATTATTCCCTAACAAATGAGTCTTAGAGATCACTCATATAGTTTTTATTCATGTCAGGTTTTGGTCACAGACAAATTCACACATTCAGCAATGTAGTTAATCTCCCAGATACTCACCACAGAAGAACAGGGATTAATACATTTATCTTGTAAAACAATGCAGACCTCCTCTGAATTACAACCAGAAATTAGACTGCAGTTATCGAATATGCTCAGGGAGGTTATGAATCAAGTCATTGCATTGTTGAAATTCCCCATCTCTTATCACTTCCCACTTTGAAGACTGCAGCCAAGTGTCAGCTGCCAACTGGATTTGCTAGAGGGAAGGAAGCGCCTTCTCCAGCTGAGAATTTCTGTGTGAGGGCAGAGAGGGCTTTGCCTTGCAAATGCCATCCAGAAGTCCAGAAAATATATCTGGAGATGCCCCTGGGCTTGGTGATCCATAAAATCTTCATGAAAGTCAATGGCTGTGGCAGCAGGGATTGAAGCCATTGTTTACGTGGCAAGCCAATGGTAATAAATCTGTCCCGCAGATGTGCGCAGGACTAGTGAGTGTCATGCCGCGCGCCTCCTCGAGCCTCAGAAAAACTAATGCTAATCTCAACTTAAAAAAACAAACAGCAACAAAACAAAGGGAAACCAACCCAAAAGAGAAATCTAAAGGCCACTGCTAGTCAGAAGAAGCCAGCAGTGTGCATGCAGCCCAGACAGCAATCAGGTGCTGGGCTGCAGCAAGAGCAGCGTGGCCAGCAGGGCAAGGGAGGGGATTCTGCCCCTTTATCTGCTCTCCTGAGACCCCACCTGGAGTACTGTGTGCAGTTCTGGAGATCTCAAAACAAGAAGGATGTGGAACTGTTTGAGCCAGTCCAGAGGAGGCCATGAAGATGCTCAGAGGGCTTCAAGGAGACCTTGGAGTGGCCTTCCAGTATCTGAAGTGGGCTACAGGAGTGCTGGAGAGGGACTATTTGCAAGATCTTGTAATCACAGGACAAAAATTAATGGGTTTAAACTGGCAGAGGGGAGATATAGACTGGATGTTAGGAAGACGTTCTTTGCAGTGAGGGTGGTGAAACACTGGCACAGGTTGCCCAGAGAGGTTGTAGCTGCTCCCTCCGTGGAGGTGTTGAAGGCCAGGTTGGATGATGCCCTGAGTGACCTGTTCCAGCGGGAGGTGTTCCTGCCTATGGCAGGGGGTTGGAACTGGATGATGTTTGAGGTCCCTTCCAGCCTAAACCATTCTATGATTCTATGATTCTCTGATTCTAAAACCTAGCTGGTAGTTTGGGAGAGCAGAGAGAGGAAGGGGTCTTTATTTTCCTGTTCCTTCTAGACACACGTGCCACATGTATTTATGGGTTAATAGTGGCTCTGAGGAAATGCAGCTCCTGCAGCCATTAACAGAATATTTATTTTCTACAAGCAGCCTTATAAAATCCACAGTTCCTGCCTCCTCAGTGATAATTAATCTGCTGGTGTGTGTTGCCCAACTCAAGACTTCCACAGCGCAATGTTGGTGTTTCTCATTAAAACGAATCCTGGAGGCACTTTGTTATTGTTTAGACTGTGAAAACCACTGGTGGGGTTTGGTTTGGTTTGGTTTGGTTCCCTCCCTCCCTCACCACATGTTTTGTAAGTGCTAAGCACAGGAGGAATTTAGCATGTTCTCTAAAGGACTGCACATTAATAATACATCCTCGACCACAGAGAGAACGCAAAATCACTGAATGGTAGTTGTGTAAGTCAACAGCATTCAGGAAAAGGCACTTTCCCTTTAATCTTTGCTACAAAGAGATGCCCTCAGAGTTGAGAGAGCATCGTTTAGAATTTGACTGATTCTTGCTTGATGCTCTACTCTTGTGCCTTTCAGCAGTGCTTTAGGGGGGTTACTTCAACAGTGTTGTAGACGCCAAGTGCTGAGGCTCAGATTAGCAAAACTTTGCAATTCTGTCTTTGCTTTTTGAGAGGCTGCCTGCCATACTCTAGTGCTTGTATGGCTTCTTTACACGTCTCTGTCTCTTGCCATGGGTAATTATTTATTAACCTAAACCCTAGAGGAAAGATTGACTGTATCAGGAGGAGAGCAGGGAAATAATAATCTGATAATCTATCCCCGCACCCTTGTCTGATGCCAATGCAAAAGTCAGGAGTTGTGCTTTTCACCACATTGCATCATCTAATTCCCTGATTCAAAAGCAGTATTGTTCAGTAGCACTAAGACTGTACCAAAACATGCCTGCTATGAGGATCTTCTTCCTGTTAATTGGCCAGAGTTGATAACATTAGTGCTGTTCTGTACATAAGCCCATGGCAATGCCGCTGTATTTACACAATACAGAGGATTAAGGTTAGTGGAGCTGCTGGTAGCTCTCTGAAATCGGCTGTCACATGAATGAAATGGACAAGGGAATACACACTAGGAAAGTGGGTTTAGTGTGGATTTAAGTTTTGTTTTCATTCCTAATCCCAACTGTGCTGCAAGCTTCTCTCACAACTTGTCTTTGATTTTAATAGTTCCTGCTTCGGGCTTGAACAGACACTGCTGCCATTCCTGTGTGCTGTGCCTCTGGATCAGAGAATCACAGAATCGTTAGGGCTGAAAGGAACCTCAGGATCAGCCAGTTCCAACCCCCCTTCTGTGGGCAGGGACACCTCACACTAGATCAGGTTGCCCACAGCCACATTCAGCCTGGCCTTAAAATCATCCAGGGATGAGGCTTCCACCACTGACCTGGGCAACCTGTGCCAGTGTCTCACCACCCTCATGCTGAAGAACTTCATCCTAAGGTCTATCTCAATCTGCCGTCCTCTAGCTTGAATCCATCCCCTCCCAGTCCTATCACTACCTGACACCCTAAAAAGTCCCTCCCCAGCTTTCTTGGAGCCCCCTTCAGATACTGGAAGGCCACAAGAATGTCTCCTTGGAGCTTTCTCTTCTCCAGACTGAACAACCTTAACTCTCTCAGCCTGTACTCATAGCAGAACAGCTCCAGGCCTCTGACCATCCTCACAGTCCACCTCTGGACACCTTCCAACAAATCCATATCCTTCTTGTAACAGGGGCTCCAGAACTCGATGCATTACTCTAGGTGAGGTCCCACCAGAGTGGAGTAGATGGAGAGAATCACCTCCCTTGAGCTGCTGGCTAAACCTTTGGATTCAAAGAAGGAGGCTGGAAAGTTCATCAGTCTATTTGTCAGTTAGGTTATATTCCTGTGAGCTACAACCCTCTGTCAAGGTTCTGACATAGGTGTTTATGGACCTTGTTTTCTGTGAGTCTGTTTGCATGCTCCTTGCATGCACTGCCATAGTACTTCTCCAGCCTTCTGTGACAGCAGCTGCCAGAAGTTTGCTGCATGCTGCATGAGGAAATATTTCCTTTTAACTCTTGTAAATTAATCTTTTTCATACTCCACCAGGTGACTTCTCATTCTTACATCACAGGAATAAATTCCCAGTAAATGTAGGATGCTGCTTTGCACTTGTTCCATCCCCAAGCTCTGTTAAAAAGCACATTTATATCTTGCAGCTCTGTGGAGAGTGAAGGTACAAAAGTGTGCACAGGTTGTTGAAAGATGGGGAAGATTTGAGCTGTCAGAGAGTTCCATTTTCAAATGGCTCTGAATATAGCTTGTTCTGGTCACTCAGGGAGTGTCACTCATGTGGAAAAACACGTTGGATTTCTAATTTTACACTGTCTCAAAGTAACTGGCAAGTCAATTGTGTCCTCAGCCATGCTGTATGGCAGAGGCACAGTGAACCACAGAATCACAGAATGTCAGGCCTGAAAGGGACCCCTGCCACAGCAGCATCACCTAGAGCAGACCACACACGACTGCATCCAGGCAGGTTTTGAATATCTCCAGAGAGGGAGACTCCACAACCCCCTTGGGCAGCCTGTTGCAGGGCTCTGTCACCCTCATAGGGAAAAAAATTCCTCCTCATGTTTAAATGAAACTTCCTATGCCTCAACTTTCACCCATTGGCCCTTGTCCTGTCATCAGGCATCGCCCAGCAGAGCCTGGCTCCAGCCTCCTGGCACTCACTTTTACATATTTATAAACATTGAGATCACCCCTCAGGCTCTTCTTCTCCAAGCAGCACAACCCCAGCTACCTCAGGCTCTCCTTGTAACAGAGATGTTTCATTCTCTTCATCTTTGTGCCTCTGCATTGGACTCTTTCAAGCAGTCCCTCTTGAACTGGGGGGCCCAGAACTGGACACAGTACTCCAGATGTGCCCTTACTAGGGCAGAGTAGAGGGGCAGAAGAACTTCTCTCAACCTACTAACCATCAATCTTCTAATACACCCCAGGCTGGCATTAGCCCTAGTGGTCACCAGAACACATCGCTGAATCATAGTCAACCTCCCATCAACTAGTACCTCCAGGTTCTTTTCCCTTTCACTGCCTTCCAACAGGTCAGTCCCCACCCTGTCCTGATACCTGGGGTTGTTCTTGCCCAAGTGCAAGACTCTATGCTTGGCCATGTTGAATTTCATTAAGTTTCTCCCTGCCCAGCCCTCCAGCCTGTCCAGGTCTGGCTGAATGACAGCACAACCCTCCTTTGTGGCAGCCACTCCACTCAGTTTAGTGTCAGCAGCAAACTTGATGACAGAGCCTCTGTGCCCTCATCCAAGTCACTGATGAATATATTGAAAAGAACTGGTCTCAGTACTGACCCCTGAGGGACTCCTCTAGTTTCAGGTCTCCAACTGGACTCCATCCCATTGACCACAACTCTCTGGCTTCTTCCCTTCAACTGGTTCCCATCCACCTCACTCCCTGATCACCCAGACCACACTGCCTCAGTTTAGCTGCGAGGATGTTGTGGGAGACAGTGCCAAATGCTTTACTGAAATCAAGACAAACCACATCCACTGCTCTGCCATCATCTTCTCACCTGATGATGTCCTCATAAAAGGCTTTCAGGTTGGTCAAACATGACTGCTTCTTTGTGAAACCATGTTGGCTGCTCCTAATGACCCTTTTGCCCTTGATATGCCCAATGACAGCACTGAGGATAAAGTTCCAACAGGTAAAGGAAAAACATGAAAAACTTATACATGAAAACCTTTGGGTCAATTACAAAGCAAAACTCAATGAATTCCTTTTTAGGTTTTTGATTTTTTTAAATTGTTTTCTCCTCAATGGCAAAATGTCCAGTGCAAATCAAATCCTTCAGTTCAGTTTCCAGGAAAGAGGAAACTCCCCAGTATGTTTGAAATACTAATTAAAAAGAAGTGGGGAAAAGAAAAAAACAACCAAAACCAAGGGAGAGCTTTGGACAGATCCCAAACCAGCTACTCAAATATAAACATCTGCAACTGTCATATGAAGTTCTCAGTAAATGAGACTGTAATCCTTTCTTCTTAAAATGGAAATACCATTTGATTAGCCCAATTAAGAGCAGATTTCTAACAGAATATTACTTTGGGCTGTAGCTTCCTAAATATAAGGTGTCAATTTAGAAACAACTAGATGTTATTATTAACAAATAGAAACAAGGAATGACTCATTAAGTAAACCACTGGAATTGCACATTGGCCTGAGTTTCCCTTCAAAGTGATATTAAAGTTATAGAGCAATATACAGGCTGTTTTCACATGAAGTGAACTGGTGACATCTGTATTCTCCATCAAGCTTTTCATTTGCACAAGCAAAGCATGATCACCAAAAGAATCATAGAACCAGAGTGGTTTGGGTTGGGAGGCACCTCCAAAGATCATCCAGTCCAACCCCCTCTGCAGTCAACAGGGGCATCCTCAACTAGACCAGGTTGCCTAGAGCAATATATTTTAGTCTGTTTGGTGCTATTTGATCAGGTTATTTTATACTGCCCCATTTCAAGACCTTCTTTCAACACATTATGCTTAAAGAGTGGCCAAAGCAGATGACACTTTCCCCCTGGCATATCCTGCCCGAGTAGGCTCTGGCATTCTGAGATTCCTTTTTCTTTCTTGAGTGATGGAACATGTCAGAGTGACAGAAACCATCTCAGAGCTAGAGCCCTTCTCCCACCACAGCACAAAAGACAGCGAACTGTTGGAGCAAGTCCACAGGAAACCACAAAGATGTTCAGAGGGCTGCAGCAGCTCTGCTATGAGGACAGC
This sequence comes from Tricholaema leucomelas, assembly GCA_013400475.1. Lineage (NCBI taxonomy): Eukaryota > Metazoa > Chordata > Aves > Piciformes > Lybiidae > Tricholaema lacrymosa > Tricholaema leucomelas. The sequence goes on along the minus strand of WAAF01004780.1, from coordinate 28,665 downwards.
CTATGAGAGTCAGGGCTCTGCAGCCTGGAGAAGAGAAGGCTTCCAGGAGACCTTGGAGTGGCCTTCCAGTATCTGAAGGGAGCTACAGGAGGGCTGGGGAAGGACTACTGACATGGTCTTGTAATCACAGGACAAAGATTAATGAACTGGCAGAGGGGAGATTGAAACTGGATGTTAGGAAGATATTCTTTGCAGTGAGGGTGGTGAAACCCTGGCACAGGTTGCTTAGGGAGGCTGTGGCTGCTCCCTCCCTAGAGGTGTTGAGGCCTTGAGTGACCTGTTCTAGTGAAATTCTAGTGGGAAGTGTTTCTGCATGTCAGGGGGTTGGAACTGGATGAGGTCCCTTCCAATCTAAACATTTGATGATTCTAATATGAGCTTATTAGAACAAGGGGAAAGTTTCCTCAAACAAAACCACCTCATCTGGCCCTTGTAACCCGCAGGGTTTATGTGGGTTTGCTGCCATAGTGATCCGCCTGTTGATGAGAATTGGGAGTTCTCTCTGTGTTTAGTTTTGATGTGAGCACAGGTAAGCGTCTCTGAGCTGCCTGCTTGCCCATTGCTGATCTGAGCTGTCTCTGTTCTTGTTGGCTTGTTTGGAATACTTCACTTTGCCTGCCTTAGCCTGACGGCTCCTTGCCAAACACTCCTGAATTCTATGGAGAGCATAGAATTCTGTGTAAAGCAGCCTTGTGGAAAGAGCCTTGAGGGTGCTGGTGGAGAAAAGCTGGACATGAGCAGGCAGCATGAGCTTGCAGCCCAAAAGGCCAATCGCATCCTGGGCTGCAACAAAAGATGCGTTGCCAGCAGATCCAGAAAGGTGGTTCTGCCACTTTACTCTGCTGAGACCTCATTTGTGGTGCTGCATCCAGCTCTGCAGCCCACAGTACAGAAAGGATATGGACCTGATGGAGAGGGTCCAGAGAACCTTGAAAATGATTAGGTGGTTGGAGTGGCTCTGTTACAAGGTCAGGCTGAGGCAGCTGGGGGTGTTCAGCCTGGAGAAGAGAAGGCTTCAGAAAGAGCTAAGAACAACCTGCCAGTACCTGAAGAGGGCTACAAGAAGGCTGAAGAGAGATTTTTGCAAAGGCCTGCAGGGACAGGATGAGAGCAATGAATTCAAACTAGAGCAGAGTAGATTGTTACTGGATGTGAGGAACAAGTTCTGCACCATGAGGGTAGTGGAACACTGGAACAGGTTGCCCAGGGAGGTGTTTAGGGCTCCATGCCTGGAGCTATTCAAGGTGAGTCTGGACAGGGCTATGGGCAACCTGAAGTACTTGAGGATGTCCCTGCTGTGTGCAGAGAGAGTTGGACTGGATGAGCTTTGGAGGTCACTTCCAACTCAGACAATTCTATGATTGAGCAGAGAGAACTAGAAGGAAACTGTGCCTGACTGAAATGTGTTATACCAGCCCCAAGTGGTGCTGCTGCAGGGATGCAAGGGCTGCCTTTCGGGTAAAGGAGGAGAATTTTGGCTGCTGGGCAGTGCTAGCACCCCATGGTAGTGCCAAGCAGCCACAGGGATGAGTGCCAGCATGAGACGGCCTGCCCCTTCCCAAGGCACAGCAAAACGCTTGTCAGCATCTGCTGTGCAGGGGAACCAATTTTAAAACCTTTCATGGTTTGTGCACTGTAGTGTAAATATTTTTGTACGTTTCTTCAAGTTGTGTCCATCTTTGTTTAACTTCATCAGTGCACAGAGCATTAATGTTCTGGGCAGATTTTTGCTCTGCCCCCTCCCCAGGATTTCAGGTTGAAGGATTGTCTGTCGAAGCAGTCACACTTATTTTCCACTCACCCAGATGAAGACAATCTATAAAGAAATGTTCATTTATTAGCAACTGGTGTTTGACAGTTTATTTCATGCAAGCCTCCAGCTTTCTTTGGCAAGCTCATTTGCATAATGTGTTATTATGTCTAAATGGAAAGCTAAATGCCTCCATGTGGTCTTTAAATGGCAAGTGCTTGTCAGCTTCATGCAATATTCAGAAGTAATAGATCCAAATCACAACAGCACTCGCTCTGATCTACAAGGAGAAAAAGGAACAAAGCCCAAAAAACTTGTTGCAGATCCTCCTCTGACAGACTTACATCTTGGACAAGAGTTGTCAATCTGAGTACCCATGTGTCAAACAGTTGAATTCAACTGTGAAGGAATTGATTGGAGCTTTATTTTGCACTGCTTTGGAGTAATTGCAATTCATGCTGTTTGGGAGTTGGGTTTGGTTTGGTTTTTATTTGTTTATTTGGGGGTTTGCTTTTCCACTCTCACAAACAATGCAGCTTAGGGAATAATCTTCAGGGGGCCTTGGCAAGATATACCCAAGTACTTTTGCCTTAATTACTTCTGAAAACATAGAATGTTTTAGGTTGGAAGGGACCTCAAAGATCATTTAGCTCCAACCCCCTGCCATGGGCAGGAACACCTCCCACTAGAATAAGTCACTCAAGGCCTCATCCAACCTGGCCTTCAACACCTCCAGGAAGGGAGCAGCCACAGCCTCCCTGGACAACCTGTGCCAGTGTCTCACCACCCTCACTGCAAAGAACTTCTTCCTAACGTCCAGTTTCAATCTCCCCTCTGTCCATTTAAACGCTTTGTCCAGTCATTACAAGACCTTGTAAATAGTCCCTCCCCAGCCCTCCTGTAGCTCCCTTCAGATACTGGAAGGCCACTCCAAGGTCTCCTCGAAGCCTTTTCTTTTTCAGGCTGAAGAGCCCCAACTCTCACAGCCTGTCCTCATAGCAGAGCTGCTGCAGCCCTCTGAATGCTCCCTGACAAGGGTTACAATAGCTTTGGAATTTCTGTTGAGAAGTTCACATTTGAAAGAGTCCTTGAGTCCAAAACTTACCTCTTAAAACAAAAGAAGTGACCTGTTTCTGTGTGCCTCCAGATTTTCAGAGGCCTCGGGAATGAAAGGCCTACGAGTCAACATTCACATAAACAACCTCTTTATGCACTTTCCCTGTGTGTATATGGTGTGCTGCTCAGTCCCTTGCAGCCCCTTTCCGCTCTCAGCACATCTGAAACATCCAAATGGTTTCCACCTAAGAAGGAAAATTCTGAACTCTGTTTTGCACCAGGCTGGAGTGTGGTGTGCTGGTGCAATGAAGGCTAGAGCCAATGCAAGAAAAACACCCTGCTAATGACATGACATGATCAAGGGTATCACAGTATCACAGTATCACCAAGGTTGGAAGAGACCTCACAGATCATCAAGTCCAACCCTTCACCACAGAGCTCAAGGCCGGACCATGACACCAAGTGTCAGGTCCAATCCTGCCTTGAACAGCTCCAGGGACGGCGACTCCACCACCTCCCTGGGCAGCCCATTCCAGTAGCCAATGACTCTCTCAGTGAAGAACTTTCTCCTCACCTCAAGCCTAAATTTCCCCTGGCGTAGCTTGAGGCTGTGTCCTCTTGTTCTGGTGCTGGCCGCCTGAGAAAAGAAAGAAACCTCCTCCTGGCCACAACCACCCCTCAGGTAGTTGTAGACAGCAATAAGGTCTCCCCTGAGCCTCCTCTTCTCCAGGCTAAACAATCCCAGCTCCCTCAGCCTCTCCTCGTAGGGCTTGTGCTCGAGGCCTCTCACCAGCCTCGTTGCCCTTCTCTGGACACGTTCAAGCATCTCAATGTCCCTCTTAAACTGGGGGGCCCAGAACTGGACACAGTACTCAAGGTGTGGTCTAACCAGTGCAGAGTACAGGGGCAGAATGACCTCCCTGCTCCTGCTGGCCACACCATTCCTGATGCAGGCCAGGATGCCATTGGCTCTCTTGGCCACCTGGGCACACTGCTGGCTCATGTTCAGGCGGGTATCAATCAGCACCCCCAGATCCCTCTCTGTCTGGCTGCTCTCCAGCCACTCCGACCCCAGCCTGTATCTCTGCATGGGGTTGTTGTGGCCAAAGTGCAGCACCCTGCACTTGGAGCTATTGAATGCCATCCCATTGGACTCTGCCCATCTGTCCAGGCGGTCAAGGTCCCGCTGCAGAGCCCTTCTGCCCTCCAACTCAGCCACATCAGCCCCCAGCTTGGTGTCATCTGCAAACTTGCTGATGACTGACTCAATGCCCTCATCCAGATCATCTATGAAGATGTTAAAGAGGATGGGGCCCAGCACTGATCCCTGAGGGACACCACTAGTGACCAGCCCCCAGCTGGATGTGGCACCATTCACCACCACTCTCTGGGCTCAGCCCTCCAGCCAGTTCCTCACCCAGCACAGAGTGTTGCCATCCAAGCCGTGGGCTGACAGCTTAGCCAGCAGTTTGCTGTGGAGGACAGTGTCAAAGGCCTTGCTGAAGTCCAGATAGACCACATCCACAGGTAATCCTGTGCTTCACCAGTACCACAGCTCCTTTTTGATAAATGTTATTATTTTCCTGTCCTGCTAAAGGTTAGGAAAAGTACAAAGGATTTCACACATCAGACTCATTTTTAACTTTGGGCATAAATGGAGATCTTGTTTCCTATTCATTGGGCTGCATGGAATATGTGTTGTTGAGGCACAAATACAGGCTGAGTGGCAATGGCTGGACATCAGCCCTGAGGAAAAGGACCTGAGGGTCTTGGTTGATGAAAAGCTCAACATGAGCTGGGAGTGTGCACGTGCAGCACAGACAGCAACTGTGTGCTGGGCTGCAGCAAGAGCAATGTGGCCAGCAGGGCAAGGGAGGGGTCCAGCCTGATCTAGAGTAGGATGTCCCTGCCCATGGCAGGGGTGGTTGGAACTAGATGATCCTTGTGGTCCCTTCCAACCCTGACGGGTTCTATGATTCTGCCCTTTTGCTCTGCTCTTGTCAGACCCCACCTGCAGTACTGTGTGCAATTCTGGAGCCCTCAACACAAGAAGGACATGGACCAGTTGGCACCAGTCCAGAAGAGGCCACCAAGATGATCAGAGGGCTGCAGCAGCTCTGCTATGAGGACAGGCTGAGAGAGTTGGGGCTCTGCAGCCTGGAGAAGAGAAGGCTTCAAGGAGACCTTGGAGTGGCCAAGTATCAGTATCTGAAGGGGGCTACAGGAGCACTGTGGAGGGACAATTGACAGGGTCTTGTAATGACAGGATGAGGAGTAATGGGTTTAAACAGGCTGAGGGGAGATTGAAATTGGATGTTAGGAAAGGGTTCTTTGCAGTGAGGGTGGTGAAACACTGGCACAAGTTGCCCAGGGAGGTTGTGGCTGCTCCCTCCCTGGAGGTGTTGAAGGCCAGGTTAGATGAGTCCTTTAGCGACCTGTTCCAGTGGGAGGTGTCGCTGCCTATGGCAGGGGGTTGGAGCTATATGATCTTTGAGGTCCCTTCCATCCTAAACCATTCTATGATTCTAGGTTGGCATTAGGAAAGGTTTTTCAAGATAGCATTAACTGACTGAAATGGTTTGGAGTGGGCAGGTTTGGATAAGTTCTGGTTTCTGCTTTTCTCGTCACACACCAAAAATCCAGAATGAAGATAGGGAGAAAACAGAAAAAAACATTAGAAGGCATTGCTATCTTGTGGATAAATCTAGTAGAGGGAAGGTGTTATGGAGGCAGGGAGTTAATGTGGCCAAGTCAGGAATTTATGTAAAAAATAGAGTTATTTTATTTCCCCGAAAACCGCCCCCAGAACTATATACAGGAAATAATTTAGTTTAATTAGCAGGTTCTTAGTTGGTTGAGAATATCTACACGGATGCCACAGGTAGACTTGACTATTTTAGAAGTCAGAAGTTGGAAAAGGCTTGAGCTATTAAGTATAGCGTCCCCAACATCAAGATAGGCTGAGCCAAAGCTACTCACAGCAGAATCACGCTGGCGTGAATGGAAGGGTGGTCCAAAGGCTTGTCCCTGTGGGTCTTTCAGAAGCCTCCAAGGGTCATTAAGCTGCACAAAGGAGGTGCTTAAGGTGAAGGCGTCATTTGAAGCTTGTCTTTCAGTGTACCAGGGGCTCCGCGTGTAGAAGCTATGCAGGCTGGGGAGAGAACTCCAAGGCAAGAACGAACTCCATGGCAGGCACACCCCAAGGTGGGAAGTCCCCCCAATATTTATACCCTTCCTAGACAAAGAGCCGAGTTACCACTTCCTAGGCGCTAAGAACACAGCCAATCCCCAGCTGAGTCCAGCGCGGGCCCGGCATGGGGCACCCCTCATGCCAGAAGGGTCCCTTGCACCCCTCCCTTCACACCTGCAGGGCAGGGTGAGGGGGAACAGGTCTTTTCACGCCTTTTTCCTCTCCCATTCAAACCACAGAGGGAGAGGAATTTTGGGGTATACAGGACTCTCCAGGACAGAAGGAAAGAAGAAAGGTCAGATATTGCATGGAATTGTAGCACTAGCCCAAGACCCAGGGAAAATGTTTGAGTGTTGGACTGCTGAGTTTGTTTCTTCTAATTACTCTTTGTGGCTGCCCAGTGTTAGAGGGGGAGGAAGTAAGGTGATGTGGCTGAAAAGGAAGGGAAGAGAAGAAAGTAGGTAAAAGCCAATAGAAAGAAAGTGTCATATGATGGGTAGGACAAGTAGCAAGGACTTATTTCACATGTCCCAGGCCAATTTTGGGGCCAGCCCTCTTTCCAATACTATCAGTCACCACCATCCGACCATTGTGACTCCCAGAAAATGAGCAATGAAGGCTCAAAGAAATGTCTGTCTGGGGTTGGGAAGCCATAATGTAGGCAGTAGACAGACAAGCATCAAATGACATCAGTGCTTCCCATGTGCTGCACCTTCCAGCCATCGCTGTGGCCAAACAAGTTGTCACCAGACTGTTACGAATGACTGAAAATTATTAATTGACGTTAATTTTGCTGTCCAGGCAAAGATTGCTAATAACTATGAATACCATTTACTAACATTAAATTGCTCCAGAAAACGTATTTACAAGGTTCAAAAGGCATGGTTTGGATATTTATACATATAGGGAACAGGCAAAACTAGAACACTTTAAGAAATAACTGGCAAATGCAAACATTATACTGGAAGAGAAGGTTCTTGTGTTCAATACACTGCTTGCAGTTAATTATACCACTTATCCACTAGATGGAATCAGGACTCCTTTCTGCTTATAGCAGAAGGCAATTACTTAATTTCAAGAGGCTTTAAGTAATTACTCACAAAATATTACTCTCCCAACTTGTGGGGCTAGCTACACTTCAGAAAGTACTCAAATGCTTTCAGGGAATTCTATTACTGTCTTGTCAGCCACTGAGACTTCTGATTCTTCCCAGGCTTCTGGGGAAAGTAGACAGACAATCTTTGAACTTATTCTGGATTCTCTGGATGATCTGTGTGTCTCCAGGTCTCCTCGTCTTGGCAGGTGTAGGCAGGATGTCTTGCAATGTGCAGTCTCAGCACAACGTCATGCTGGTTGGGCAGACTGATCATGTGAAGACACTTAGAGCCTCTTCTTGATAAACTCGAGGCAGTGGACTTTCCAGGCAGTTCAGGATGCACTGAGGCAGTGAGCAATGGCACCAGACAGTAGCAAGCAGCAAGCAAGCATGAATACAACATCTGAGCATGTTGTTACCTGCTCATCTCTTTTCATCAATACAGCCTGAGACTAATGGGCTTTTGGACATACATCAGTCAGAACGGAACTTTTCTAAGCTCTACCATATTAGGTACCAGGGCTTCTGTTTTCATTTCTTGTGGTTGCTTCTCCCATCACATAAGGAGGAGGAGCAGGGGAACATGTCTGGACAAGCCAGAGTGCTTAGACTCAGTGACTCCAAGTTCTTTGTCCTCTTTCCTGCAGTTGCTTCTCCCCATAGCAGAAGGAGGGAGAGCAGAAAAACATGTCTGGGCAAGCCAGGACATGTATAAGCCTATTTTGGCCTATCCAGGCCTACCATGACACAGCCATACACTGTTAGCATCACCTGCTCTGAAAGTCTGGGGCTTTTTGTGCCTCTTGTCTGTGCTAGGCTACCCTTGTGTGCTGTGCTGACTGAAATAATCACAGAATCACAGAGTTAACCAGGTTGGAAAAGACCTCTAAGATCATCGAGTCCAACCTATCACCTAACCCTTCTAATTAGCTAAACCATGGCACTAAGTGCCTCATCCAGCCTCCTCTTAAACACCTCCAGGGATGGTGAATCCACCACTTCCCTGGGCAGCCCATTCTAATGCCAATTGCTCTTTCCATGTAGAACTTCCTAACATCCAGCCTAAACCTGCCCTGGCACAGTCTAGTCTGAGGCTCTGTTCTCTTGTTCTGTCACTGGATGTCTGTCAGTGGCTACCCCACCTGCCTACAACCTCCTTTCAGGTAGTTGTAGAGAGCAATAGGGTCTCCCCTGAGCCTCCTCTTCTCCAGGTTAAACAACCCCAGCTCCCTCAGCTTCTCCTCACAGTGCTGTGCTCCAACCCCCTCACACACGTCCTGGTTTCAGAAACCAAGAGAGTCTGGAGATGCCCCAGGTTTGTGCCTGGTGTGGGATGCTTGACAGCGATCATCAGCAGGGCTCTTGCATGAGCCCTCATTAGAGAAGCAAGAGGAGCTGTGCTTATAAGGAAGTGAGAGCTGCTTGCTCCACCACTGCTGTGAAAGAATGCAGTGTGTGTGCAATTCCCTTTGGAAGGTCAGGGACAGACATAAAGTAAGGGAGCAGCATATCAGTTTTATTAAAACCTGCTTCAGAGCCAGGCCATGGCTCCCTGTGATAACTTCTCTGGCTGCTCTGATGGATGCAATCAGTGTAATTAAAGTGATGGTAGCGCTCGTATAGCAGGCCCAGTGTCAGCAGGGCAAAGAGGCGTTTCCTGCACCTCTGACCTGGGCCTTGCATTGTCTTTGACCACCTGAGCAGAGCTGGCAGCCAGTTGAAGGTTGATGCTAAACCTTCTGCAGGGTTACAGTCTCAAAGCCAGTTAAACAGGCAGCACTTCATGCTCCAGACAGCTGGCCTGATGAGGACACTGCCATTTGCTTCTCCTCACCCTTGATCTCCTGGTGAAGTAAAAGCAAACCCAACAGTCACAAACAGCCAGAGAGGTTAAGCTGTTTTTGACTCATCCCCCACCTGGTGCTCTTAGTAAGCTCTGCTGGCACCTGCCCATGGCAGGCCCTGGAGGACTGGCTCCTGGAAGGGTCTCCCTGAGTGCTGTAATTGGAAACTCCCCTGGCTATGGCAGGGCTGGGTCACTCCAAATGTGTCTCGCATCGTGGGCAGGCAAAGCGGGCAGATGATCAGCTGCGTGGACCAATGGCAGCCACTGGGGAATGCCCAAATAGAGCAGAGCCACAAAGATGACGAAAGCACTGGAACATCTCTCTTAAAAGGAGGTGAGCCTGAGGGAGTTGGGGCTGTGCTGCTTGGAGAGGAGGAGCCTGAGGGGTGACTTCATTCCTGGTTATAAAGATGTAAAGGTGAGTGCCAAAAGACTGGAGCCAGGCTCTGCTGGGTGATGCCTGATGGCAAGACAAGGGGCAATGGTGGAAGCTGAGGCATAGGAAGTTCCATGGAAGCATGAGTGTGACAGAGCCCTGGAAGAGGCTGCCCAGGGGGCTTGTGGAGTCTCCTTCTCTGGAGATACTCAAGACCTGTCTGGATGCATTCCTGTGTGATCTGCTGTAGATGACCCTGCTGTGGCAGGGGGGTTGGACTGGATGAGCTTTCTTCCGGCCCCTGACATTCTGTGATTCTGTGAAATATTCTGAAAAACACATGCATTAACTAGGAAAACCCAACCTCAGCTCACAAGCAAGTCAGAAGTAGCTGAAAAGGTACTCACAATAAAAAATGTCACCAGCTGGTACCCTTGCAGCTAACAATATGTGCTATAAACACTAGAGGTGGATTGCATAGACCTTAGCAACTGGTGAGCTACACACTTCATCTCCCTCTGCTCTTTCAGAGCTTTGGCTCAAAATGCAGCATTATACCCTACTGCATCTTATATCCTTGCATGCTTTCAACTTGTAAGTTTTAAGTAAGAGTGTGACTGGTGTTCATAGGTGCACAAAAATGAGAAGAAATGTCCTGATGCTGGAGAACACAACAATACAAAGTTCTCTGCTGCATCACACAGAATCACAGAATGGTCTGGGTTGGAAGGGACTTTCAAAGGTCATCCAGTCCAACCCCCTCTGCAATCAACAGGGATATCCTCAACTAGATCAGGTTGCCCACAGCCCTGTCCAGCCTCACCTTTAATATCTCCAAGGATGGAACCTCAGCCACCTCCCCGGGCAACCTGTATGTACGTTTCCCTTGCCAAAAGAATAGGTTGCATTACCTGAAGTAGACAACATCAGACTGTATCTCAGGGTAGAATGTCCAACAGGGCGAACTTTTCAGAGCGCCATTACAGAGTTCACAGCTGCTAAAAGTCAAAGCATTTCTTAAGAGCCTTTTTTTTTTATAGCACCTTCATTTGAGATTCCTTGTGTATGTACAATTCTCAATGAGGGATGCAGCACCCAAGCATCTCACATCAAGGTTCAGTAGTTAGTGTGGTTATAGGAAAATGAAGCAGGGACCAACTTCAGAGGGGGCAATTACAACACATTATAAAGATGAATTGCACACTGTGATTAAACTCATAGGAGGTACTCAGCAGCAGCATTTGCTTTGAAAGGGGCACTGATTACCATTTGTACCACGCATTTTGGTAATCAGAAATCATTATGGAAAATATTACATCAGCTAAACAAATCCCCCCCCCAACGATCATGAAACATACAGAATTATTTTATTTTTAAGTAGCCTCATGTATGCAACTAAATATTTTTTTTCCTGCATAGGAGTAGCAGCACTTGATCAGTGCATCAAATCAGTGTGCTGTCAGGCTACAACAGGGCTGCGTGCCACAGAATAAATGGTTTACATTTAAAACATCTCCTGGGGTTGGGTTTGTCTTTTGTGCCTTAGCTTCAGACTGCTTGCAATTACATTATAAACCAGCATTTACTCCTGATTTATAAAAGCAGTCTGGTGAAAGTATAAAACTAGCAAGAGGTGTTAACGTTTACTTTGGAAGTCCTGAGTTATTTCTATGAAATGGTCTTCCCTAGGATTTAAGACAGGGGAGTCTTAAGGTTCTGACCGCCTATAAAATACTAAGGGGCCCCTGTAGCAAAAGGACTATATTTTTCTGGCATGTTTTGACACCTCGTGTTTTAAGGGATTTGGAGACAGCTCTGGTATCATGGTGTGAGCCAGCTCTATGAAGGCATTTTTGCCTCTGGTTTCTGAGGGCACTTCAAGAGTGTGCAGATGTGTGTGGCTTCTGCCTGCCTGTCCAACCTGGCCCATGGCCTTGGCTCCCTGAATCCAGCAGGTTTCATTGCAAATCATCAGAGCAGAGTCAGGCTGACAACAGATCCCACTCATAACTACTCAGAGCAAAATTCTGTCACAAGCTAACAGAAACCAAATAGCTGCTCTCTAAGGAATTTCTCTCTTTATTGTTTTCTTTCATAGGATCTGATCTAAAGAAAACACTAACCCTGTAACATTTTCTAGCAGTTAAGGAATCACAGAATCACAGAATGTCAGGGGCTGGAAGTGACCTCGAAAGCCCATCTCGTCCAACCCCCCTGCCACGCAGGAACACATCCAGGCAGCTCTTGAATATCTCTGGAGAGGGAGATTCCACAACCCCCCCGGGCAGCCTGTTCCAGGGCTCTGTCACCCTGGAACACAGTGATAACATTTTCCCTAATGTCACAGTGATAACATTTTCCCTCATGTTTCCATGGAACTTCCTGTGCCTCAACTTCCACCATTGCCCTTTGTCCTGTCACTGGGCATCATCCAGCAGAACCTGGCTCCAGACTCTTGGCACTCACCTTTACGACTTTCTAACTAGGAGTGAGGTCATGCCTCAGGCTCCTCCTCTCCAAGCAGCACAGCCCCAGCTCCCTCAGGCTCTCTTCCTAAGGAAGATCTTCCACTGCCTGCGGCATTTGTGCAGCTCTGTGCTGGACTCTCTCAAGCAGTTCCCTGAGGTCCTTCTTGAACTGAGGGTTCCAGAACTGGATACAATATTCCAGATGTGGCCTCACCAGGGCAAGGTAGAGGGGCAGGAGAACCTCTCTCAACCTACTAACCATCAACCTTCTAATACACACCAGGCTGGCATTGGCCTTCTTGGCCACTGGAACTCATTGCTGGCTCATGGTCATCCTTCCATCCACCAGGACCCCTTCCAGGTTCTTTTCCCCTTCACTGCTCTCCAATAGGTCAGTCCCCACTCTGATACCTGGGGTTGTTCTTGCCCAAGTGCAAGACTCTACACTTGGCCATGTTGAATTTCATTAAGTTTCTCCCTGCCCAGCCCTCCAGCCTGTCCAGGTCCGGCTTAATGACAGCACAACTCTCCTGTGTAGCAGCCACTCCACCCAGTTTAGTGTCAGCAGCAAACTTGCTGACAGTGTTCTCTGTGCCCTTATCCAGGGCACTGATGAATATATTGAACAGAACTGGTTCCAGTACTGATCCCTGAGGGACTTCTCTAGTTGCAGGCCTCCAACTGGACTCCATCCCATTGACCACAACTCTCTGGCTTCTTCCCTTCAACCAGTTCCCATCCACCTCATTCCCTGATCACCCAGACCACACTGCCTCAGTTTAGCTGCGAGGATGTTGTGGGAGACAGTGCCAAATGCTTTACTGAAATCAAGACAAACCACATCCACTGCTCTGCCATTATCTTCCCACCTGATGATGTCCTTATAAAAGGCTATCAGGTTGGTCAAACATGACTGTCCCTTGGTAAAACCATGTTGGCTGCTCCTAATGACCCCGTTGTCCTTGGTAGGACTAAGGACAGCACAGAGGGTAAGCAGAGGATAAGCTGCTCCACGACCTTTTCAGGATTAGAGCTGATGCTGACCTGTCTAGAATGACCTGGGCCTTCCTGCTTACCCTTTTTGCAGACTGCAATGATGTTTGCCCTCCTCCAGCCCTCAGGCACCTCTCCTGTGCTCCATGACTTACTGAAGATAGTAGAGACTGCTCTGACAATGACCTGTGTCAGCTTCCTCAGCACCCACGGGTGATGTCATCAGGACTTATGGATGTCCAGATTACTCAACTGGTCCTGAAGCCCATCCTCATCAACCAAGGAAGACTCTGTCATGCTTTCCTCTGGTGCCTCAGGTGTCAGGGGCTCTTGAGGACAGTCTCCAGCAGCATACATGGAGACAAAGAAAGCATTCAGTAACTGCTTTGTGTTTGCTTTAAAGATGCAAATTCATCTTCATTGTATCTTGGTCATCTTCTGTCCTTTTCATCCTGCCATACCATGCTTAACATTAGATATAACTTCAAGGAATAATAAAATGGTTACAAGAAACACATTAATTCTAAAGAGCATTACCAAGAACTAAATTAAGGCACATAATCAACAACAATGAGATACATTCAGGGCAAAATGCTTTAAACCTCTGCTCTGCCCTAATGAGGCTCCACCTGGAATCTTGTATCCAGTTCTGGGCTCCCCAGTTCAAGAGGGACAGGGATCTGCTGGAGAGAGTCCAAAGGAGGGCTACAAGGATGCTGAAGGGACTGCAGCACTGCCTGATGCGGAAAGGTTGAGAGCCCTGGGGCTGCTTAGTCTGCAGAGGAGAAGGCTGAGAGGGGATCTGAGTGATGTCTGTAAATAGCTGAGGGCTGGGGGTCAGGAAGGAAGGGACAGGGACAGCCTCTGCTCACTTGTGCCCTGGCATAGGACAAGGGGCAAGAGGTGGAAACTGCAGCACAGGAAGTTCCAGCTCAACATGAGGTAGATCTTCTTGACTGTAAGAATTCAAGGACAGAAAACTGCTTGAAAGAGGCAAGTGCAGAGCTGGAAAGATGATTAAGGGAGTGGTACATCTTCCCTATGAGGACAGGCTGAGGGAGCTGGGTCGCTTTAGCCTAGAGGATACTGAGGGGTGACCTCATTAGTGCTCATAAATATACAAAGAGCAAGTGCCAGGAGGGCAGAACCAGGCTCTGTACTGATGTCCAATGATAGGACAAGGGCAGTGGGTGCAAGATGGAGCATAGGAGGTTCTGCCTAAACATAAGGAAAAACTTTCTTGTTGAGAAGGTGGCAGAAGACCAGAATAGGTTGCCCAGATTGGTTGTGGAATCTTCTTTTTTGGAGACATTCAAAGCCCACCTGGACACAGTCCTAGGTAACCTACTCTAGGTGATCCTGGTCAGGCCGTGAGGTTGGACTAGATGATCTTTCGAGGTCCCTTTCAACCCCTAACATCCTGTGATTGATTCTATGATTCTGTGAAAGGTCCCAGAGCACTGTCACAGGCTGCCCAGAGAGGTTGTGGAGTCTCCTACTCTGGAGCCTTTCCAGCCCTGTCTGCTTGTGTTCCTGTGTGACCTGTGCTAGATTCTCTGGTCCTACTCTGGTAGAGGGGTTGGACTGGAAGATCTTCAGAGGTCCCTTCCAACCCCTATCATCTGGGATTCTCTGAACCCCTGTAGTTCTTCCAGCATTAACTACCTTGGCTTTAACTCAGAACTGGTAAGAGAAAAAGCAAATAGATTGTACGCACAGACACAGGAGAGCTTCCAGTGATCTATGTAGGCAAATTCCCAGACCTGTCATGCATGATCCTTTCTATGCAGTAATAGACTCAGTTTAAGCTCAGTTAAGCTGTCATGCTAATGCTTTTTCTTTTTTTTTTCCCCTTCTTGTCCATCTGGTCCAATTACTTGGAAATTGTACTTGAGAAGGCTCCAGTAACAAATATGAAACAACTCAATATTTCAAGTTGCCAGTATTTTTCCTCATATTTGTTCTTTTTAATTAGAGAGCATTCCGAGTTACAACAGCATGGCCCAGGCAGTTATTAAGTGCTGGAGAAGCACCACAATTTTATTGACTAATTCCCCAGACTTTTATTACCTTTCCTAGCAAAATGTGATTTATAGGAAAGCTAATAAAGGTATCCTCACCTCCTGCACCTGGAGACAGGGCATCTACTAGGGGAAGACATTTAGACTAATAAGTGAAATCGCAAATCTGGGAGCTGAAATTGGATTTGGTATCTGGGAGTGCTGCAGAGGATGGATGCAGGCTTGGGTGTTTAACATCTCAGTTCTCCACTGGCCTTGCCTCTAAAATGGAAGTGGTAGTTTCTCTGCATTTTGAGAAACATGATGTGAACTGATATGAACTGATGTTCATAGAATCATAGAGCCTTAGACTCAACCAGGTTGGACAGGGACACCTCCCACTAGAACAGGTCACTCAAGGTCTCATCCAACCTGGCCTTCAACACCTCCAGGGAGGGAGCAGCAACAACCTCCCTGGGCAACCTGTGCCAGTGTCTCACCACCCTCACTGCAAAGAACTTCTTCTTAACGTCCAGTTTCAATCTCCCCTCTACCAGTTTAAACCCATTATCATTCTGTCATTACAAGACCTTGTAAATAGTCCCTCCCTAGCATTCCTCTAGATATTGGAAGCCCCCTTCAGATACTGGAAGGCCACTCCAAGGTCTCCTCAAAGCCTTCTTCTCTCCAGGCTGCAGAGCCTCAACTCTCTCAGTCTGCCCTCATAGCAGAGCTGCTGCAGCCCTCTGAGCATATTGGTGGCCTCCTCTGGATTTGCTGCAACAGTCCATGTCCTTCTTGTGTTGGGGGCTCCAGAACTGCACACAGTACTCCAGGTGGGGTCTCAGGAGAGCAAAGTGAAAGGGCAGAATCCCCTCCCTTGCCCTGCTGGCCATGCTGCTCTTGATACTTGGAAGCTTTATGTTGCTCCAAATTCTTGTCACATTTTAAGGGATGTTTTCCCTTTATTAATGGCATTTCCTTCATTGTTTGTGCATGATCTGAGTGTTGGGGGAGTGGGAGGGGACAATCTGCAGGCTTTGCTGGTGCCTCCAGGGTGATGTCAGGACAGAGGCACACTGGGAAGCTGGTCCCCACCATGTACACCAGTGGGGGTGTACACAAATCAGACCACAACAGAATTGGACAAATGCAATTTAAAATAAAGGCACTGATTCTGATTCTTAATAAGGTTAGGCATGCAATTGTTTGGTGACTAATTTGTGTGCCTAATTACCATGATTGTATGTGCAAATCAAGTAATTACAGAAGTAAATAACCATAATCAGTTATTTTCATGGATAATTATTCAATTTTATGCACAATGGTAATAATTGGGTGTGCAAATTAAGCATGCAGTTGTGCATGCATATTCAACATATACTTGTGTGTCTAATCTTTTCATAAATCATCCTTTCTTTGTTTTTTTTTGTGTTGGGTTTTGGTTCTGTTTTGTTTGTTGTTTTTTTTTTCCTGAGGATTTTTCTCATTTCCCATATGCTACTCCAGTGCAGTGTTACTAGGACATTGTTGCTAAGGGTAGAGATTTGGAAACTCTTTTGCTTTGAACCTTCCTGGCACTTTCAGAGAATGGCAGAATCGTTAGAGATTGGAAGGGACTTCCAGAGATCATCCAGTCCAACCCTCCTGCCAAAACCAGGATCACTCAAGGATGCATCAAGGCAGGTTTTGAAAGCTTCCAGAGAAGGAGACTCCACAAGCCCCCTGGGCAGTCTGCTCCGGGGCTCTGTCACCCTCACTCTAAAGAAGTTTCTCCTCATGTTGAGCTGAAACCTTCTCTCTTCCTGTTTGTAGCTTTTACTCTTTGTCTTATTGCTGCTGACCACCAAAAAGAGCTTAGCCCCCTCCACTTGACTCCCATCCCTCAGATATTGACAGACATGGATCAGATCCTCTCTCAGCCTTCTCTTCTTCAGACTAAACAGCCCCAGGGCTCTCAGTCTCTCTCCATAGGGTAGATACTCCAGCTCCCCAGTCATCCTCGTGGCTCTCCACTGAACTCTCTCCAGCAGGTCCCTGTCTGTCTTGAACTGGGGAGCCCAAAACTGGACACAGTATTGCAGGTGTGGTCTCATCAGGGCAGGTAGAGGGGGAGAAGAACCTCCCTAGCCCTGCTGAACACACTTTTCTTGATGCACCCCAGGATGTCATTGTCCCTCTTGGCCACAAGGGCACATTGCTGACCCATGCAGAACTTGCTGCCCACCAGAGCTCCAAGATCTTTCTCCATGGAGCTGCTTTCCAACAGGACAACCCCTAAACTGTACTGGTGCCTGCTATTATTCCCTGCCAGGGGCAAGACCCTGCAGTTGACCTTACTGAGGTTTTCCTTCACCCAGCTCTCAGCCTGCTCAGGTCTGATTGGATTGCAGCACAGTCCGGCAGGGCTACTTTAGTAGCAGTAGCTCTGGGTTGCAGATGGGCTGCTTTCCTGAAAGGTGCCATTTCACTCTTGCTCTTGGACAGGTGCTCTTTTTTCTCTATGTGAGTGGGGAATTTCTAGAGGGAAAAAATATAACAGCTACATTTCAGCTTTTTCTTCAAATTTCTTATAGGTAATTTTGTAACCTATTAAGAACACTTCAGGTGTTACAACGGTGGAGGTTTGTGGTCGGGTTTTTTGGTTGGCTTTTTTTGTACTCATATACACAATTACCTTGGGGGTTTAGACATCTTTGTCATCAAGAGGGACTTGATGCTGCACTGCATCAGAGGGAGATGTCCCTAAGCTGTCACTAAATGCAAGGAACAGGCTGCACCTTCTTACTTACCACACAGGTCTGATTTACACAAGCACTTTGGCACTGACCTAATTCAGTTTCCAGTGAAGAGGTGCAGAAAGAAATCCCATTGACCTCAATATGAGCAGAGTCTAGCTCTGCTGAGTGCTTCTGAAAACCTCATCCCCTTTTTCTGTCTTCAGACCTGAACCTCTAGGCATAATATTCACTTTACACATACATGCTTAAATTCTTCTAGCTTCAGCAGCCAGAGAGAAGTTCTTGACTGTGATACACTAATCCCCAGACACCAGGTGGATTATTCCAGCATTGCTCCAGCAAAGGTTGGTCCCAAGCAATGTTTCTGGGCTGTCACCAAGTCATGCCTGTGGTCTCAGCACGGCACATGCAGTGCAGCCCTGATTGCCAGTGACTGTTCAGGGATACAGCCTACAAGAAAGCTGGGGAGGGACTTTTTAGGGGATCAGGTAGTGATAAGACTGGGGAGGAATGGAGCAAAACTAGAAGTAGGGAGATTCAGATTGGATGTTAGGAAGTTCTTCACTGTGAGAGTGGTGAGACACTGGCACAGGTTGTCCAGGGGGGTGGTGGAAGCCTCATCCCTGGATGCTTTTTGAGACCAGGCTGGATGTGGCTGAGGGCAACCCAATCTAGTGTGAGGTGCCCCTGCCCATGGCAGGGGAGTTGGAACTGGATGATCTTTGAGGTCCATTCAAACCTTGACAATTCTACGATTCTATGATTCTAAGTGCCCACATTGCTGCTGTTTATTGACATCCTTCCCCGGTTTAAGAGGGACAGAGATCTGCTAGAGAAGGTCCAATGGAGGGCTATAAGAATGATGAGGGGACTGGAGCACTGTCTGATGAGCAGTGGCTGAGGGACATGGGGATGTTTAGTCCACAGAAGAGAAGACTGGGAGGGGATTTAATCAAAGTTTATAACTGTCTGAGGGCTGGGGGTCAGGAGTGGGGGGACAGGCTCTGCTCACTTGCTCCCTGGGATAGAACAAGGAGCAATGGATGGAAGCTGCAACACAGGAGGTTCCACCTCAACACAAGGAGGGGGAACTTCTTGACTGTAAGGGTCACAGAGCACTGGCACAGGTTTCCCAGAGAGGCTGTGGAGTCTCCTTCTCTGGAGAATCTCAAGGCCTGTCTGGATGTGTTCCTATGTGTCGTGAGCTAAATTGTATGGTCCTGCTCTGGCAGGTAGATTGGACTCAATGATCTTTTTGGGTCCCTTCCAACCTCTGGTATCCTGTGATCCTGTGTTCCTTCCTTCTCATCTTTGCCCACAGCAGGGAGACAAAGGAAGCACCATGACTTCAGTCTGCCTCGAGAAGAGTGAGTTACTGCTCTGATGAACCAAGGAATTTAATTTCCATTGTTTGTCCCCCCCTTTTTTTTTTTTATTTTTAATAGAGTTCCCCAGCCTCATTGATGCTGACCTGACTGTCCAGGAATCAGCAGAGGGTACTTAGCTGCTGCAATAATGATCTGTCTGTCACAAGATCATGGCCTTTCATCACACACCATCACAGGTTCACAGGATATTAGGGATTGGAAAGGATCTCCATGGATCATCAAGTCCAAGGTCCCTGCCAGAGCAGGATCAGAGAATGTAGCACAGGTCACACAGGAACACATCCAGATAGGGCTGGAAAGGCTCCACAGAAGGAGATTCCACAACCTCTCTGGGCAGCCTGTGCCAGTGCTCTGAGACCCTTCCAGTCAACAAGTTCTTCCTCATGTTGAGCTGAAACGTCCTGCGCTGCAGTTTCCATCCCTTGGCCTTTGTCCTATGCCAGGGCACAACTAAGAAGAGTTTGTCCCCTTCCTCTTGACCCCTAGCCCTCAGATATTTATAAACATTGATCAGATCCCTTCTCAGTCTTCTCCAGACTAACCAGCCCCAGGTCCCTCAGTCTCTCCTCATTATGCAGTGCTGCAGTCCCTTCAGCACCTTTGTAGCCCTCCCTCAGACTCTTTCAAGTAGATCCCTGTCCCTCTTCAATCTCTGGCCCTCTAGAATCCCTGTGTCTCTTGAATCCCTGTCCCTCTTGAAATCTCTGTCTCTCTTGAATCCCTGTCCCTTTATAATCCCTGTGTCTCTTGAATCTCTGTCTCTCTTGAATCCCTGTTCCTTTAGAATACCTGTCCCTCTAGAAACCCTGTGCCTCTTGAAAACCATCTTGGATGTTTTTTAACTAAGCACAGAAACTAGGGCCAAAAGGGAGCACAACTCTTTCATGGTGACCAGTGCCAACTGCAGAGGCTCAGCAAGACATGTGGGAGCAATTGACATTGCTGGTACCAGGGGCATCCAAACAGGGTAGCCTCCTGGTCCCAGCCCAACTTGTCATCAAACCAGAAAGTGTTTCCCAGCAGGCAGACTCTGACATTTGTAGCTAAAAGAGTTGACAACAACAGCCAAACAAAACCCCCACTTGTGATATTTCAAAGGAAAAGATCTTTAGGCTTTTTGTTGTTGTTGTTGTTATGAAGTGCTTCATATGCACTCAGCATAGTACAGCTCTGCCTAGAAAACTGCAAACCAGAAATGAAACATTTTGTTCATTTCCAAAGCACTTCTCCTGGCCATTTCATAGAATCCTGGAATCGTTCAGGGTTGAAAGGGACCACAAGGATCAGCTAGTTCCAATCCCTCTGCCATGGGCAGGGACACCCTACCCTAGATCATGTTGGCCACAGCCTCATCCAGCCTGGCCTTAAACACCTCCAGGGATGGGACCTCAATCACCTCCCTGGGCAACCCATTCCAGAGTCTCACCACTCTTATACTCAACAACTTCCTCCTCACATCCAGTCTGAATCTCCCCACCTCCAGCTTTGCTCCATTCCCCCCAGTCCTGTCATTCCCTGATATCCTCAGCTTTTTTGTAGGGCCCCTTCAGATACTGGAAGGCCACAAGAAGGTCACCTCAGAGTCTCCTCTTCTCCAAACTGAACAGCTCAAACTCTTTCAGTCTGTCCTCACAGCCAAGGTGCTCCAGCCCTCTGATCATCCCAGTGGCCCTCCTCTGGACACGCTCCAGCACATCCACATCCCTCTTGTAATCAGGGCTCCAGAATTGGATACAATACTCTAGGTGGGTCTCACCAGAGCAGAGGGGGTGTTGTGGAGGCAGGGAATTAATGTGGCCAAGTCAGGAATTTATATAAAAAACAGAGTTATTTTATTTTCCCCAAAACCATCCCCAGAACTATATACAGAAATTAATTTAGTTTTAATTAGCAGATTCAGTTAGGTTGAGAAGATCTATAAGAATACCATAGGTAGATTTGACTATTTGGGAAGCCAGAAGTTGGAAAAGGCTTAAGCTATTAAATATAGCATCCCCCACTATTAATCAGGCTGAGCCATTAAGTTCACTCACAGGTGAGTCAGGCTGGCTGAAAGAAAGGGCGGTCCAGATGCTTGTCCCTTCGGTGTCTTTCAGAAGCCTCCGAGGGTCGTTAAGGACTATAAAGCCTGCATAGAGGATGCTTAAGGTGGAAGCCATCCAAAGTGGAGACAGCCCTGTCCCTCAGGAGCTTATCTTTTGGAGTGCCAGGGGCTCCTTCTGCAGAAGCTATCCAGGTGGGGAGAACTCTAAGGTGGGAGCCCCAAGGCGGGAAGTCCCCCAATATTTATACCCTTCCTAGACAAAGAGCTGAGTTACCACTGCCTAGGTGCGAAGACCACAGCCAATCCCCAGCTCAATCCCAGCGTGGGCCCGGCACGGGGCACCCCTCGTGCCGGAAGGGTCCCTTGCTCCCCCCCTTCACACCTGCAGGGCAGGGGGTGGGGAACAGGTCTTTTCGTGCCTTTTCCTCTCCCATTCAAACCACAGAGGGAAAGAAATTTGGGGGTATACAGGACTCCAGGACAGGGGGAGAAGCACCTCCCTTGACCTGCTGGACACACTTCTGATGCAGCCCAGGCTCTGGTTGGCTTTCTGGTCTGCAAGTGCATACTGCTGGCTCATGTTGAGCTTCTTGTCCAGCAACTCCCCCAAGTCCCTCTCCTCAGGGCTGCTCTCCAGCCACTCACTGCCCAGCCTGGATTTGTGCTTGGCATTGCCTCGAGCCAGGACCTTTCACTTGGTCTTGTTGAACCTCATGAAGCTGCCCTGCGCCCACCTCTCCAGCCTGTCCAGGTCCCTCTGGATGGCATCCCTGCCCTCCAGCATGTCTGCTGCACCACACAGCTTGGTGTTGTCACCAAACTTGCTGAGGGTGCTCAAATGCCACTGTCCGTGTCACCAACAAAGATGTTGAACAAGACTGGTCCCAGGACTGATCCCTGAGGGACTCCACTTGTCACCGGCCTCCACTTGTCACCGGCCTCCACTTGGACACGGACCCATTGACAGCCACTGTTTGGGTGTGGCAATCAAGCCAGTTCTTTATCTGTCTGGTGGTCTACCCATCAAAGCCTTAGGGTTCAGGGCAACCTAATACCATTGAGGATGCCCCTACCACTTGCAAACCCCAGATCTGATCGGAATAGATGACTTTTGGAGGTCCTTTCCATCTTATTCTGTGATTCTGTGATCTTTTAAATTTTAGGTTTTGAAGCATTCTAAACTGAAGAAAAAAAAAAAAAAAGAAACACTGAAAAGCAGAAGCTGGTGTACCACAAAACTGCTATGCTAGAGTTTTCCTGGCAGCAGTGTCACACCAGGGTTACAACTGGGTGAATTAGTTGGGGCAATTAACGAGGCAGGAATTATAAAATATGTAGTTATTTTATTTCACTTACATACAAAAGTAGTTAAATTTAGGTTCTAATTCAGATGGGAAAATCTCCACGAGGATGCTTATAGGCAATTTAGTAACTTAGGAAAATCAGAAAATTGGAAAAGGTTTAGCTACAAAATGGCTCTGCCTCACTTATAAACAGGCAGCCTGGAGCCCTAGGGAAAGTCTGTTCTACTCATGGTGGTGAAGTAGTATTCAGAGATAGTCCCCGGTCCTCTGCAGCAGCGTTGGAACTGCTCAGCATCTTGATAGCCACTGAGAGGCTTCTAAATCTTCCCAGGCTCTAGCAGTGTGCTAGGAAAGAAGCAGATGATCTCTGACCTGATCCTGCTTCCTCTTGGCATGGAGGTTTGCAGAGGTGCACACAGGATCTCTTGCAGATGTGCAGAGAGCACGATGTTGGTGGCATTTCTCACCATGTTGTGAGGCACTTAATGACTTCTCCTGGTAGAGTTGAAGCACTTAAGTTTCCAGGTAGTTCAAGCCCAAAACATCCAGGCTAAGCTGACCTGAAGCACAAGGCAGAGCAGAACATGTTGTCCAAGCTGAGAGCAGTGAGGCAGAGCACATTGTCTGAGCAGAGCAGAATGTAGAGCAGAGCAACACATTGCCCCAGCAGAGCAGTGAGGCAGAAGCAGCACAACTGCTTGCAACTTAGCTCTATTTATATTATTTGCCCAAGTGTAATGGCTCCTTTGTCCACAGAGGTTTGCCAATCAGAATGGCATTTGCCAAACTGACCATATTAGGTGTAACCAGGTCTAATTTGGGCAAGACACTCACAAATGCATAAACACCTGTGGGTACCTGTTTATCACTTTGGGAGGGGACATAATGGCCCAAGCCTTTGTTTTCCTCCCACCCCTGCCTCCCCCATCAGCAGAAGGGTGGGGCAAGCTAGTTTAGGCCCATTAGCCTTTCACAACAATGGATTTCCCACCTTGGGATGAAACTTGCTGCCTGGTGCAGAGAGATAGCGGAGGTGCTCCTGTCTCTGAGCCTGAATTGTTACAGCTCCACATGGTGTCACAATCTGCCATGACAATCTAAAGATTTACCAGTCAACCCTGAACACTTTCTCAACTCTTTCTCTCCAGAAGAAAAGGAACAGAGATGTCCAGATGTTTCTTGGTGTTATCTTTAATTGCTAGACTAACTTTGTCTCCTGTTTGATGAGCCCATTAGAGTTTCCTGCTTAATTCTGCATTTAACATCTTTGAGAAGCTACAGCATCTTTTCTTTCAGAATCTAAAGAATAACAAACTCTCTTTCTTAAAACCATCGAGTTCTGCCCTCAGGGAAGGGACGTGGTTTTAAATTGTATATAACCTACCTGGTGGGGTTTAGAAGGGCTGTGCTTAGTAGGTCAAGAGGGCTCTTGCAGTGGGGGGCCCAAAGCTGCACACAGTGATCGAGTTGAGGCCTCCCCAGTGCCAGTACAGGGCAGAATCACATCCCTGGTGCTGCTGGCTACCCTATGCCCCTGATACAAGTCAAGCTGCCCTCCATGCCAGCTGGGCACACTGCTGGCTCATGCCCAGCAGGCTGTCACCCAGCAGTGCCAGGTCCCTCTCTGCCAGGCCACTCTGTGTCAGAACATTTCTGCCCATACCATCTTTATTTTCCATATTTCCTTATTCTTATTCAGAGTTACTGGAAGCATTTGCATCAAAAAGAACCTTTGTTTCTTAAGAGCTCATCTTTTTTGCTGCTTATCACAGAGAAGCCAAACCAAAACCGGGACCAGCAGCAACACCAAGCCTTGTTTTCCCACATTAGGAAGCCTTCTACCATAAAGAACAGGAGTCACCTGATGACCACACCTGACCATCTGCTTTTTCAGACAGATGCAGTCGGAGATATTACTCCAGCCTGACAGCATGTGACCTAGGGGAACTTTGGAGAATTTGGGACCTAATGGATTTCCAAGTAATTTATTTGGAGGAAAAATATTATTATGGTTGTTTACAGAAATCTTCCTGGTGAGGATGTATTTTCACTTTGGGGCACCTCAATACAGGAAAGACATCAAGGTGCTGGAGCTAGTGTATAAGTAATGCTGTGTCCAGCAGGACAGGGAGGTGATTGTCCCCTTGGCTCTGGTGAGACCACACCTTGAGTGTTGTGTTCAGTTTTGGGCACCTCATTATAAGAGAGATGTGGAGGTGCTGGAGTGAGTGCAGAGGAGGGCAAGGAAACTGTGAAGGGCCTGGAGAATAAATCTGATGAGGAGTGACTGAAGGAGCTGGGGATGGTTAGTGTGAAACAGAGGAGGGTGAGGGCAGACCTCATGGCTCTCTACAACTACCTGAGGGGTGGTTGTGGCCAGGGGGAGGTTGCTCTATTCTCTCAGGTGGCCAGTGCCAGAACAAGAGAACACAGCCTCAGGCTGCGCCAGGGGAAGTTTAGGCTCGAGATGAGGAGAAAGTTCTTCACTGAGAGAGTCATTGGCTACTGGAATGGGCTGCCCAGGGAGGTGGTGGAGTCGCCGTCCCTGGAGCTGTTCAAGGCAAGATTGGACGTGGCACTTGGTGCCATGGTCTAGCCTTGAGCTCTGTGGTGAAGGGTTGGACTTGATGATCTGTGAGGTCTCTTCCAACCCTGATGATACTATGATACTATGATACTATGATGATAGAACAAGAGGAAAAGGCCTCAAGCCGCAACAGGGCAGGTTTAGTCTGGACATGAGGAAGAATTTGTTCCCAGCAAGAGTGGTCAGGCATTGGAATGTGTTGCCCAGGGAGGTGGTGGAGTCACCAAGCCTGGCTGTGTTTAAATCACAGAATCACAGAAACATTCAGGCTGGAAAACTCCCTCAGGATCACCAGCCCAACCATTAACCCTACTCTACAAGGTTCACCCTAAGCCATATCCCCAAGCAACACAGCCAAACTACCTTTAAACACAGCCAGGTTGGTGATCCTATTCCTTCTCTCTGTAATGGAGAAGGAACGGGTCTAGTTCAGTCCAAGGATGCAGCACCAACGAATCCCATGCGGAGCTGGATCTGTTGGGTAAATGTGGTCCGAGCTGGGAAAAGTCAGCTGTAGGGCAAAGGCTGAAACACCAAGGTAGACAATGTTGACTTGCTCCTTCTGGCTGTGCAGGCCTGTGGTGCAAGGCCCTTCTTTTGTTTGTATGTGGCTCAGCTCAGCTGATGTGGTGAAATTTGAGCAGGGAAGGATGACTCTGGCATGCTGTCATATATACAGCCTTGTCCTGTCCTGGCAACCACAGGAGCAGTCATACAGTACAAGTAGTCCTTGGTTGGTAGCAGTCTTGAAGAGCAGAGGGGAGGGCAGACAAAACAGTTAAGCTTCTTTGTGGCAGGCTTCAGTTTTATATGCACTTGAAAAGTTAGCCTCTGCCAGCAGCCAGTAGTGCTGCCCACTTCATTACTCATGTAAATGCCTTCTCCATTCGCAGTGTCTGTACTCCACATAAGCTGTCTCCTGCACTTTTGCACACTCAAAATGACTGAAGGCTCTGGGTTGGGTGTCTGTGGCTTGCCAGGAGGTGCCATGGAGCAGAGCAGTGCTGTCACAAGTAAAACCATGGGAGCAATATTCAGTAATGAGTTAACCTAGAAAACTGGAAAGCCTTAGGCTTACCTTTTGCTTGTACTTGTGGTACAGCCTCTGAAGGCACTTAAGATATGTGAAGAGTGAAGCCGTGTAAAAGAGAAGCTGTAATCTTTGTCTCACAACAGAAGTCTTCATTTCATCAGCTTCCTCATTTCACCTGTGCTGGGGAGAACTTTACAAATAGGGAAATGGGAATGTTTAAGTTACTGAAGACCAGAGGTACGTTGTAGCCCCTGGTGTGCTGTCTGATGATTCACATGGAGCAGCAGGGAGAGAAATCTTAGCCTTCAGCCTACGGAGCTGCTGGGGCGTGCACTGCAACTGTGTGGCTGTGCTGCCTGCTGGCAGCACAGAACCTCTGCCTCCTGCTTTACCCATTTGTTTCCCCTGGGTGCCTTGCAGGAGGACCTGGCTCCTTAGCATTGAAAGCTAGAGCATGTTCCTTGTGTTCCTTACCTAGAAAATAAAATCAGAGCACTGCTTGCAGGGCAGTACTGTACTGCTAAGGCAACGAGGAAACCATGACCATTTGCTTGAGGGTAGGATTTGCCTCTGCATTTCTCTTGCTATCACTTGGCTATAAAACACAGGAAGTAATCTTTTCCTGTGTCACAGGGATATAGGCAGCTCAATTAAAGTTTATGAGGCATGGTCTCAGATCCTTGGAGTGAGAACATTATGGATATGCAAAGCAAGACTTTAAGTTATTCATTACTGTTTGTGATACTTTGCACCTTTTTTTCTTTCCTTTTTTTCCCCAGCAGAACATTAGCTTGATCAGGAAATAGGTCTGATTCCATGGGGAAGGACATGATTTTGAGGAGGAGTCACATCATTAGTTACATGTTGTAGCTTCCCTAGTGTATTACTCCAGGAGGACAAGAAAGTCAATGACATCCTGGCTGGGATCAGAAATGCTGTGGCCAGCAGGAGCAGGGAGGTGATTGTCCCCTTGGACTCAGCTCTGGTGAGTCCACATCTTGAGTGTTCTGTTCAGTTTTGGGCACTGCAATGCAAGAGAGAAGTGGAGGTGCTGGAGTGGGTGCAGAGGAGGGCAAGGAAGCTGTGAAGGGCCTGGGGAATAAATCTGACGAGCAGTGACTAAGGGAGGTGGGGATGGTTAGTGGGAAACAGGCTGAGGGCAGACCCCATGGCTCTCTACAGCTACCTGAAAGGAGGTTGTGCAGAGGTTGCTGCTGGGCTCTTCTCACAGGTCATTAGTGATAGAACAAGAGGAAATGACCTCAAGCTGCAGCAGGGCAGGTTTAGACTGGACATGAGGAAGAATTTGTTCTCAGCAAGAGTGGTCAGGCATTGGAATGTGTTGCCCAGGGAGGTGGTGGAGTCACCAAGCCTGGCTGTGTTTCAAGGTGGTTTGGCTGTGGTGCTTGGGGATATGGTTTAGAGTGAACCTTGTAGAGCAGGGTTAGTGGTTGGACTTGGTGATCCTGAGGCCTTTTCCAGCCTGAATGTTTCTGTGATTTTGTGATTCATCCACTGTACCTGGAATATTCTACTAAGTGAACTGGATGATAGGGCTTAGTGCTAGGATTTCTCTGTTTCAAAGAAGCTTCATGTTCATGTCCACTTGTCTGTTGTAATATGCTTGGAAGTATTTTGTGATGTACAATCTGAGTTTTCTGCTGTGATCTGCTTGTGGCCACATAAAGCACCTTCTAGCTTAGATCTGACAACAAGCACTGAGGATCTGTTTACAAATGGTTTAGAAAAGGAGATTTATTTTGCTTTAAGGGCAGCTGGGGAAGATGCATTTGGTTGGATTACAGGAAGTGAGAAAAGTCAATAAAACCTGATCCCCAATACTTAATATATCAGTGTCTCGAAAAAAAAGAAAATATTAACTGTTGTGTCAAGATGTGGTAAGTGAAAGTCCATTGGTTGGCTGTTTAACTGGTAGGATTAAAGAAGGAGCAAGCAAAGTTCATCTGCTCACCCTCTGCTTTTCAGGAGCCCCAGAAAGGGAAGCTTTGAATTTTGACAGACAAAATGTTCTCTTATTATTTGCCATCTCCTCTTTCTCATCTCGCTGATTTGAGTGGTCCTGCCAAGTTTCATGCAAACAGTATCTTTAAACTGCCTCCAGACACTCTGTTAGATCATTGTAGCTCCATTATTTCAACAGGGTTATGTAATTTTGCAACATCAGAGTACTCTTCCTCTTTATTTATGCTCACCATTAAGCCAGGAAATCCTTATCTAACATATCTGGTTGAGCAGCACTCATGACATTATTAGGAGCAGGTGAAGCATCTCCCGCGTATTTTCATCCCCTAAATTGAATCCAAGTTCTCTGGTTCATACATTGTACAGCTTGTAATGCTAATGTTCTTTTCCTAACTTGATTTGAGCCTCTATCACAACCCTGAACCAGCTGTGGAGCCCCTGCAGCAATGAATAAGGTAAATTATATACATGGACTGAAAATAATAAGGTCATACACTATGACCTGTCACAGATTCTTTCTGCATTTATATGAACCAAAATACATTAGCAGTGAATAACATCCTGCTATGGAACTCAGGAGTGATAGAAGGCCAGTATGGTTGCCATGTCACACAGTGAGGACTGGGATAACAACAGCCTCTTTCATAATGCAGCAGAGATGGTGGAAAAGTTCAGCCTTCTGCCTCAGAACCTGCTGTGGCTTTCCATCAGATAACAGCATCACAGGATCACAAGATATTAGGGGTTGGAAGGGACCCACAGAGATCATTGATTCCAATCCCCCTGCCAGAGAAGGACCATACAGTCTAG
>WAAF01004778.1:382925-450575 GCA_013400475.1 Tricholaema leucomelas | reverse complement strand
AAAATTTGGGGGGGGTCATTCTAAACAAGAAACCAGGGCAAGTTTCCCACCAGCTCAATAAGCGACACCAACGTCTGCCACTGCATCGATATCTGCAGCTCAGAAGCAAATCTTATACCCAAGGTACCAACTCTTTGCTCTGGGTTTCTTCCTCCACGCTGGGAGAGGCAAACCCAAAAAGCAGAAGCCATGTCACGTACCTTCTTCCTGAGCTTCAGGTGGCAAGTGTCATGGGGCAAGAAGCGGCAGCAAGCAGGAAAAGGAGAACAGAAAACATGTTAGGGACCGGGATTGGGGTGAGCTAAGGCCTGGGGAAATGAAAAGACTTGGGTTAGAAAGTGATGGAGAAAAGTTAGGTGGAAAGGAAATGGATGATGTGGGGGCAGAGGACACAGATGGAAGTGGAGAGCAAGGAGAAGAAAGCCCTCGGAGGAGACAGGCATGCAGATTAATACAGCAGCAGGAAGTTCGTCTGCCTGTTCATTTGATATTAACCATTAATTCTTGGAACCCAGAAGTAGGCAGTTAGGGAGGGCAGGAAGGAGAGGGGCAGGAAATGCTTCTCCTTCAAGGAAGGTTTGTCTGTAGGAGCAACACCCTCTGCTTACTCTTTGGACATTTGACAAGGCAGGAAGGATGGAGCATGAGGAGCACCTTCACCTCCATGGCTTTGCCCTTCCCGGCAGGACTAGAGAGTCAATGATGGCTGAAAGCAGATCTGTGGCCTCTTTGGGGTCTCTGCTTTCATGGTTATGAGCTCTTGAGCTTCTCAGAAGCAGTGCTGGGAGAACTGGAGACATAAGGCTGATGTACCTCAGAGCAGGAACTACTCTCAGCAGGGCTACAGTGTTCCCTCTGTTCCCATTGCAGCTGCTTGGAGCAACTTTGGGTTGTCTGTGGCCACAGACAAATCTCCACACAGTTGCATGTAAACTCTTCAGGATGGATATTTCCACTCAGGCCAAGGCTCTGTCTCACAGCTGGTGTCGTACCCTTCATATTCCATTTCCCAGTGACAGTTTTGCTCTGGAGCCCTTACAAGATGTCCTGGACACTAAGGGCAGATCCTAGGAGAAATTCTCAGGGTTTGGCCCTTGTCCCTGCCCCTCACAACTTGAGGAAATGAAGGATGACAACCAGCAGCTAACCTGAAGCCAATGTGTCAAAAGGCAGCAATACATGTCCAGAATCTTCCTCTCTCTGCTGCCCACAGAAGCTGGAACAGCTCTGTTAAAACCGATTCTAAGGCTGGAAGTCCTCTGCTGGGAGGCCAGGCTGAGAGACTTGGGGTTGTTCAGGCTGAAGAACAGAAGGCTCCATAGAGACCTCCTGCTTGCCTTTCAGCGCTTAAAGGGACTGATCAGAAAGCTTGGGGGAGGAATTTTAGCAGGGCCTGTTGTGCCAGGACAAGGAGTGATGGTTTGAAACTAAAAGAGGGAGATTCAGAATGGAGGGAAGGAAGAAATGTTTGACACTGAGGGTGGTGAAAGCCTGTCCCATGTCGCACCAGAGAGGTGGGAGATGTCCCATCCCCGGAACCTTTGCAGCTCAGGTTGTTTGGGTCTCTGAGCAACCTGCTCTAGTTGCAAATGTCCCTGCTGAGTGCAGGGGGGTTGGACTGGATGACCTTTGAAGGTCTCTGCCAAGCCAGAGCAGTCTGACGTTCTGTGGGCACACATTACCTCAAAAGCAAGCTCTGTCTCTGTGCAGTGGTTGGGGGGGACCAGGAGGCAGGGACCAAGTGACAGTGTGGCTGTCCCCCCTCCAGCCTCAGCACACACTGTAGCAGAAATGCTTTTAGGAGCTGCTATCCCCATACCAACTGTACTGAGAGCCTGGTTAGAGACATCAGAGCACTGGGAATAGAGCAGCAATGCCCAGCCTGTGCTTTGGGCATTGCTGTCAGCACAGCAGTTAGTGCTGAACCCAGACTATGACTCTAACCTGGGTGAGAAGGGCTTTCCATGCTCCATCTTGCAGACCAGAGCTCTGTCTCTCACAGCTTGTCAAATCACCTTTTGCCAGCTAAAGGTGCATTAAAACACTTCATCTGCACCAGTTGGATCCCTATCCCTCCTTTTCCTCAGCAGTTGGGCATCCTGCTCCTCTTCTGAGTTTCAAGGTTTAAACTCAGTCCATGGACATCACCAAAGAGCCGATTTCACCCACCACAAGTTGTGTGGCCTCTGCCCCAGTCCCTGCTCTCAACCACTGTGAGCTGATGGGCAGGGCTCATTCACTCCCAGCTTGCCAACTATCCCCCTGCAGCTCAAACAGCAGGTCAGGAAGGCTCTGCACTTCCTGAGCCACACTTGGCTGGGTTTAGGGTTTCCCACTGATTTCCTGATCAAGTGTTTCAGATCATCTTTAGCAGCCAGCACCAAAGAGAAGGGTGAACTACAGACAAGGGAAAAGCAGGACCAAGAATCAAAGAGAGATAAAAATGACGTTCCAGGTTGGTTTTGTTACCTTCTTCTTCGTATTCCTCTACATTGGAAGAGGGGAGAAGTGAGGGGGGAAAAAAAGGCAGATAAATCAACCATCAGCCATGATGCACTGGTAGCACATTACCCACAGCAGAGCCCTTTGTGTTCACAGGGTTGCTGGGCAAGGTGGTCTCAGAGAGGCCAAGTCAACAAGTAAAACAGCAAATAAAGAGGTAGTTGAGATCTTCAAGGTGAGGCTCTGAGGGACCTGCTCTAGCAGAGGGTGTCTCTGCATAGTGTAGGGGGGGTGGGGGGTGGTCTAGATGACCTTTGGAGGTCTCTTCCAAACCATTCTATGATTCTGAAATGACTCTGAGAAAAAAAAGGTGTCAAAAGGGGAGGGTCAGGTTGTGGAGTCTTTGTCCATAGACATCCCAAACTCACCTGGACGCGTTCCTGTGCGGTCTGCCCTAGAGCACCCTGCTTTGGCAGTGGGAGATGGACTAGATGATCTCCAGAGGTCCCTTCTAACCACCTTTTTTTTTTTGATGGGGGGATAGACTAAATGAGCTCCAGAGGTCCTTTCCAACCCCTACCATTCTATGACTCTGTGATATTGTCCTGCTCTTTTTCTTGAGCAACAGGACCTGGGGTGCACAGGTGTGGCAGAAGGAAGGAGGTGGCCGAAAGGACTCCAAAGTGTAAGGGGAGAGGAAAGAGTAAAGAAAACTAAAGGTGTATTTGTACCTACATAGCTTGTGAGGCTTTGCGTTTTAAAACGGGATGACATAGACAAAAGCCTCAAAACGCATTGCCAGCAGATGGCAGTGGCCATACAAAAACTGGCAGCGTCCCGCAACAGGAGCATCAACGCACTGCTGGGACCCGAAGAGCTGCCCACAAGCTCAGAGGCAGCCCAAGTGCTTCAAGTGATACAGCATCACCATCACCAGAAACTGGTGATAGTCAGAGGTGCAGAAAAGACACCTCAGATTTGTCCAACCGTGCTGGGCTGGCACTTGGTGCTAGAGCCTCAGCAATGGGCAGGGAGGGGAAGACAGATGTGGCCAGCAAGTGCTGCAGGCTGGGGTGGAAGCAGTTGGGAGACAGATTTAAGACTTACCCTCTCCTTGATCCCTGTGAGAGAGGAAAAAACAAAAGGTTATTGAGACTAGGTGAATATTTCTCTCACCCCATATTATTGCCAACCACACTCTGAAGCAATCCAACACACTGTTGTTTGAAGTCTAGTCTGTGGCTTCTGCTCTCCCCCCACCCTCACACAGCTCTTCCTGCAGCCATTTGGTTCTAAGAGTAATAAAGCATCTGGTTGGTTGGTTTTGATTCTGAAGGGTCTGTATCCAGGAATAATCCCACCACCACAGGACTATAACATGATGCTCTCACAGCTGATGAAGATGGAGCTCAGCCCTGGTGTACTGGGCAAGCTGACCTCCAGCTGACGGCTCGCTCCAGACTGATGTGCTACAGGCTCCTTGAACCACAGGGCTGTGTGATAAAGATGTGGCACAAACCAGGTGCTTATTCCATGGCTGTTGCTACATCACAGTCTGTTCTAGTTCCTTGCTCCCTTTTGCCAGCTTCTTCTGCTCTGCCATCACTGTGCATGAAACCCAAACCCAGGAGCAACCCTGGGGCCAGACACTAAACAAGGGACTTGTTAGCTAAGGATTGCCTAAAAAAAAGGAGTCCAGAATCACCTTTGCAAAGCATCCATGATTGATATCCATGTTAAACCTTGCCCAGCCTGCTCCTCTTTTTTAATGGCACAGGCTGAGCTGAAACTACCTAACAGAGGAGGGAGCTAAGTGACCACTGCCCATGATGCCTCCTATGCCACCATCACACTAATCCTCCCCCATGGCTCTTCCACTCCACCACGTGTTTTATTCCTCCTCCTCTGTCCTGGCATGGCCACTGAGGCTAGGACAAGCTGAGCTAGGAGGAGGCTTGGAGGATACCCTATGTTGGCATCAGGTGAACTTTGATGGACCCTTTGACACTCAAAGCCAAGTCACCCCTTCCTCACTGCCTCGGTGGGGGATGACTTTGGGCCGTGCAGAGAGCAGTGCCCAGCTCTGGTCCCGGTGGAGGTGCCCTTGCTCTGCCGTGTGGAGCCAAGCTGAGCAGATGAACACGCAGGAGGCTTGCTCTCTACTTACACTTCCTCGGTATCAGACATGTTGGCGAGGAGTTTCTGAGGAAAAGATGGAAAGAACAGGGGAGGGGGGAAAGAAGTGCTGTTAGTGAGAGTCCTCTTTAAAACACTAAGGCAGGAGCAGAGGGGTTGACATTCGAGGTAAGGGCGGCAAGCCAGTCCCCCCACCAGCACTGCCAGCTTGGGAACAGCGCAGGTCAGAGGAGAGGAGGAGGGGAAGAGGAAACATTCATCTAGAAAGCCATGCTCCATCACTCAGCTGCTTCCCACAGGCAGGCCCAGGGCTAGAAACATGGACCTGACTTCAAGCTACAACCCCCCCCAGAGCTCAGGGAGACGGGCATGAGTCAGAGCATCCTCTTGCTCCCATTTGGTATTTCCATCACTCCAGCAAGATCAGAGAAGCTTCTCTGGCTCGTACACTACCCCAAGTGGGAAGCTGCCAGATCCACAGCATCAGGCAGAGCTAAAAAAATAACTGAAACTACACCACACCCAGAGATAACCCCAGAGATAACTGCCTGTGTGTCAGCACCCAGAGTGTGTCTGCTTTCTGCAGCTGGGCAGCCAAGGAACAATCAGCTGTTGATTGCCTCAAGATGAAAACTGGCCAAGTGCCTGCTTAGGCAATTCACAGCAGTACTGCAGGCTCACAGCCTGCTGGGGGTTGGAAGGGACCTCTGGAGATCACCCAGTCCAATCCCTCTGCTAAAGCAAGGGCAGCCACAGCAGCTTGCCCAGGAGCACAATGGCCAGAGGTGGCTTGGAATCTCTCCAGTGAAGGAGACTCCACAACCTCTCTGGGCAGCCTGCTCCAGGGTTCCAGCAACCTCACTCCAAAGAATTTTCTCCTCCTGGTCAGATGGAACCTCCTGACTTCCAGTTTATGCCCCTTGTCTTGTCTCTGGGCACCACTGACAAGAGTCTGGCCCCAGCCTCTTGCCCCCAACCCTTTAACTCTTGCTGAGCATTGATCAGATCCCCTCTGGTGCTGCTCTTCTCCAGGCTCAGCAGCCCCAGGGCTCTCAGCCTTTCCTCCTCACAGAGCTGCTCAAGATCTCTCAGCATCTTTGTATCTTGCACTGGACTCTCCTCAGTAACTTCCTCTCTCTCAAACTGGGGAGCCTAGAACTGGGCACCAGACAGCATAACTTGTATTTATTGCAACCCATCCTCACAAGACAGGGCAGGAACGAACCCAACCATGGTGCTGCTTCTTCACAGCCTCAGTTGTAGCCAGGGAAGGACAAGGGACGGATGGGGCCACTCTGCTGATCTGTGCTGGACCCTAAATGTGTGTACAGAGCCTCAGCCGTGGTGCTGCTATTCAGAGAGCGTGGTGGTAACACCAGACACTGTGCCTGGTTTGGAGACAGCAGCAATACAACACTGTGGCTCTTCTAAAAGCCTCAGCTGCATGGAGGAGGTGGGCAAGGGCCCCCAGAAAACTTCCTCCAAATCCACTGGGGGTCTTAAATTAGAAACTAAGCTCCTCCCCACTGGGAAAGCCAAACCATGACTTCCATGACTTCACTACTCAGCTGATACATGAGAGAAGTCTTGAAGGAGCAGGTGGGCTGACTTTGGTTCAAAAGGAACAACTGCAGCTCAGCAGCTTTCTATTTCTGAGGAGGGACTAATCCCACAGGCTCTAATCCTGCCCTATAAGGGCTTCTCTCCCTTCCCCAGCCATGACCCTGAGCACCACACGTTAGCACCCACAGGATTTAAGCCCTCCATGTTCTAAGCAGCAGTAAACAGCCAGCATTTGCCCTCCTAGCTCCTCATTACTCCTCTTTCTGAAGTCCAGCAGTGTCAGCAATGGCTGTGTTAGGACCTGATCCAAGCAGCTAGATGGGAGGATGATCAACTGCCAGGGAGCATGAGATTTGGGTTCAGTGATCTCTTGGTTCCAGGCTGCTCTGTTTGCACACTCCACTCCTCAGGTACACCTGCCTGGTGGGGTTATGGGTTCTAATCCCACCAGGCAGAAGCCATCTGGGCAACCTGATCTAGTCAAGACATTCTTCAGGGGAGCTGGTCTAGATGACCTTTAAAAGTCCCTTCCAACCCAAACCATTCTGTGAATTTGGAAGGAAATTCCATTTTGTACAAGTCTTTTTTCTGCTGCATCAACTCCTGCTGCTGCTTCTATGACTTACTTGGATTCTACCACCACCTCTGGTCTCCCTCCAGTGGTCTTTTTTAATCTAGATCATGAAATCTTCAGGATAAAGACTCCCACTTGCTGTCTGCACAGTGCCCAGAAGGTTTGCAATGCCATTTCAGCCTCCAAAATTGATCCAGGCTATTAGTAACAACACTTGACAGCATGTTGGTTTATGCAGCAGGGCAGCAGAGCTTCTCCTGGCAGAAGCCTGTAGAGGGAAGCTGCCAGATGCCCAGCTGTTGGCTTCTTCCAAAATGCACAAGCTATAAAACTCAGGGCAACAGCCAAGCCTCCCATGGATTCTGCCTTGGATTTATAACCCCCAGAGTTCCACGGTGGAGGGGAAGAAAAATCACAAACCAGAGGATTTTCAAAGGGCTTTGGGCTAAACTCTTCTCTCTCTCGCTCCAGTGAGAAGAGTAATTCTGCCCAGTGCTGGGGAAGAAAGCAGCTGGGGAGCTGTGTGTGTGCACTCAGAGAGCAGAAGCCTGCTCAGGGTAGGGCAGGCAACGCAGCACAGCTATCAAAGTCAACAGGAACCTTTGCAATCAGGCTTTCCATTAACAGTTACTGGAATGAGCTCATCTGGTCTCCAATTTAGCTCTAAGGACATCTTGCTGAGGGTTGTCACATTGGCTGCTCCTCTCCACCCTTCCACACTTGCTCATCCAAGCGCTGAGAATGGGATTTTGGGTAGTATCCATCTGCCTGCCCTAAGAATCAGCATCCCCCCCTT
The DNA here is from genome assembly GCA_013400475.1 of Tricholaema leucomelas. Classification (NCBI taxonomy): domain Eukaryota; kingdom Metazoa; phylum Chordata; class Aves; order Piciformes; family Lybiidae; genus Tricholaema lacrymosa; species Tricholaema leucomelas. Next base: position 443,064 of record WAAF01004778.1, on the reverse strand, counting down.
GCACTGCAGCACCTCCAACCCCAAAGGGGAGGTTCTGGGCCCTAGATAAAACAAATTATTAACAAGTGCATTGGCAGACTCTGTGCAGAGGTGAGCCACACACAGAAACCCCACAGAGTGGAGCAAGTGGGACAAAAAAAATCCAGGGGGAGATGCAGGTTTCAGCCCTGCGAGGGCCAAATGCTGAGCCGAATTTGGTTGCTTTATGAGGAGGAACTGGCATTGAAGCTAACTCCCACTGCCTAGAAAGCCAAAAAGGTCTTGCCTCAAGAAGGACAAGGCATCTGCCCACCTCATGGCATTCAAAAGCCATCTGGTCCCTCAAAGTGAGGGGGCAAAACATTGACCATCATAGCAACAGCCACCCAAGATGAGAAAGGCTCTTCCACTGCCCATGCAGCCAATGCTGTCTCGGAGGCAGCCAGCAAAACTAAAGCCTCTTGACATCCAAAAGGCAACAAACCAAACAATCTGCTAAGAGCTAGGTTTTGGTGGTTGGTGTTGGGGTTTTTTTCAGTTAAGATTAAGTTTGTTGAAGGCAATGGAAAGTCTCCAACTGGCTCAGGATTGTCCTTTGGTGGAAAAGACTTAACACACAGCAAACGCAGCCTAAGATTAAGGCTGTTAGCACCTCAAGGCAATAACTGAGGTTTGTTTGTAATGGGGTCTGGTCTTGGCTGAGGTTTGAGGATGTAATAAAACCAATTAGTGAATGCTGCCCACCAGCTGGAAAGGAATCAAAACACATGGGAAAAAAGCCAGCCCCAAAACTTCCTGCCTGCTTCTGCTCCTTGAAGCTGAAAGCAAAGGTTGTTTCCTGCATTAGTGGAAGCTAAGCAGATCATGGCTGGAAGGACAAAAAATGTCACTTCAGAATATGGTTTACTGGCCATAGTAGACTTGATGTTTGGGCTCAATAATCTCAGAGGTCTTTTCCAGTCTTAATTATTCTGTGACAAACACCCTGACTCTCAGCCATGTCCCTTCTGGCCCCAAATGCTCCTGTCCTTGACTGAAAGAGCAGAGCCAGCACATCCCAAGAAGCCTCTTAGCAGCTGAGAATGCACCCAGGAGGGGGGGGGCAGAAGGGCTGCCTTGCACCTCCAGGCCATCCCTGGAAATAACCCATCCATCAATCCTCCCCATACAAGGGAGGCAAGGTAGCAGGAGCTGTATGGACTTGGGGGGAGGACAAAAGTGGCCAGGGACAGCTATCAGGGGAGGACTAGGGGGGTGGTCCTTCTAAGCAGCTCCTGGGCACACTTTCTGCTGCAAATCCACTGCATTCAGTTTTTAATCTACTTAGAGAGCAAAAAAGATCTGGATTACATATCATAGAATGGCTTGGATTGGAAGGGAGCTTAAGATCACCTAATTCCAACCCCACTGCCATAGGCAGGGACACTTCCTACTAGACCAGGCTGCTCAAAGCCTCATCCAACGTGAACTTAATATATATTATAGAAATTAATATTGTTTACATCCAAATATATCATTATAGCTAAGTATATCTATATACTTTAAGATCTATTTCTTCCATCCCTCTGCCTCCATCTTTTGTTTCTCAACTGCTCAGGATTTCCCATCACAAAGCAGTTCTCTCCCCAGGGCTAGAGAATGAAGCACCCACTCCAGTGCTGCTGCCAAAACAGGGGCAGCAGGACTCAAGATCTGCTGCAAGCTCCACCAACACACAGTAAAATCTTCATACCCTGCCCCAAAATGTGCCCTTCAGCCCTGTCGTTGGGGGGATGGGATCTAGCTGATGCTGAGTGGGATTTGCAGGAACAACGATGCTGAGAGAGGACTAGAAGACAATGACTGCATTTAGCTTCTGTCTCCTGCCTTCCCCTGTTCTCGCATCCATGAGGGGTGGCTGCTTGCCCCAGCAATCACCCCTCAGCCCTGCTCCCATCTAAACTGCTGCCATCGTTGCCTGCAGTGACGGTGACACTGCCTTTGCAGGATCCTCCCTACTCCAACAACCAGAAGTTTTTCAGGCTGAGGGAGAGAAGCCTCCCACACAGAAGGGAGTCCCTAAAGCAGGTGCTCAGGCCAGCAAGGCATAGCAGGAGCAGCCCAGCACCACTCTGAGTTCGGTTTCTCTCCCAGTTTTCTTCTCTTCCATGGAAAGGAACAGTTTTTCCATGACCACGTTTGTGTTTCTCAGGTCTCCAGCCCCACAGCCCCCCTCACCTGCCAGCAGTCCCCCAATGGCCCTGCCCTTCATCCCTCCCTCCTCAGCTGTCCCTTTCTCCGGGTGAAGTGGAAGGGAAGAGCAGTGCTTCCTTCCCTCTGCTGGACGAAGCTATCCCAAACTACCCCAAGAGATGCCATTCTCCCAGTCCCACATCTTCAGTTTGGAAAGGTTTTCACTCCCATCACCACTGATCCTGGAGAGTTCAGTCACCCACATCTTGGCGGGTGACACAAGCCTTGTGTGATGGCAGACCACAGCCAAGAAGCAAAAATGCCTTTTCCTTCAGATCCTGCAGACCATAACCCTCCCCTGATGCTTCTACTTTCAAACCACAGCTCCTTCCCCCTGTGGTTTCAGCCCCCAGCAGCATCCCCTGGCAGGGCTCCTGCTTACCTAGGAGGAGCAGAGAGGAACGCTGAGCTCCCTGACGAAGGGGACAGGCAGGCTGGGATCTGCGAGCGTCCTAAGGTGATGCAGCTCTCAACTTATAGTGACATTTGATCCTCCGGAGGAGCCCATTGGCCCCGGACTCCCCGTGGTGGGCAGGGGAGGGAGTAGGCACAGGGTGGGAGAAGAGGGGGAAGCAAGGGAAGGAGAAAAAAAAAAGGTCATACTATGTATAGGAGCAGCTGGAGGAGTCACACAGATGATGTTGAGGTGGGAGGGACATGTACGGAGGTGGGGGGGGGGGAACCCTCCGAGGCTGACGCTTCTATATTTACAACCCCTCCAGGCAGGCAGAGCTTAAAGAGGGGTATCTGAGGCAAAGGCATCTCAGGAACAAATGTGGAATGTGGACCCCCCCCACCCCTGCTCCGTGGTCAAACTTGATTGTGGCACCTCTGGTTCTTGCAGCAGCAGGCTCTGGCACCTGGGCAGGGCAGGAGCTCGTCCCTCCTGCCCCTCTCCATGCTAGCAGGTGCTGGCTGTGCTGCAGGGTTAGAGCCTGGGGAGGACTTGGGGAGCTCTTGATGCTCTCTGAAAGCAGCAGGCAGGGGGTATGTGAGCAGTCCTAAGCACTGCGTTGGATGTGTGTGGCACACACACCCCTCGCTAAGATTGCCTGGCTGGAGGAGACCTGGAAAAGGGCAGCAAGAGAGCTTGCCTGTCCTCCAGCCACACTCTGAGCCGTCCTCAGCACAACACAAAAGCATAAAGTCAAGACCTCTCCGAGAGGGCAAACCCCAGCTGGCTGGGCCCCGCCTTTAGGTGCTCAGAAGAGTTTTGCCAGCCAAGCACTCTCCACAGCGTCACAGCTGAGGACTGCAGTGCCCTGCGCAGCCCTTCTGGTCATGGTTTCCATTTCGCTAAACCTCGCAGGCTGCAGCTCCCCATCCTCTCCCTCCCACCCCTCCGTGCTCTTGGCAGGGCTCCCCAGGCAGGCAGAGCGTGCCCGCCGCTGTGCCCGGCGGCTCCAGCACCCCCTTTCTCCAGCCTGTAGGAGCAGAGGCAGGTGATATTTTTGGCCTGAGTCACAGATCGATTCCTGCCCATTCTTTCCCCTGCTGCTTGCAGGACAGAGGCCCCAGCCGAGGATGTAGAGCCCAGCTTTGGATCTGCGGAGCAGGAGCCCAGCGCTGCAGCCTCCCATTCCCCAGGTAACCTGCATGAGCCCACGGCCCCTTGCGTCCCAGCTTGGTGTTCCCCAGCTGGCCAGCAGCTCAGCCCTTCACCTCCCCAGCTCAAGCCAATGCCTTTATCACCCGATGTGTGGGAGGGGAACAGTGCACCCACCCTCAGCACCCTGGAATTGGCTGGGTGAAGAAAGCATGGTGGGCACCCTGCCCTGCCAAGGAAAGTGGTACCTGCATGGTGGGGACACGTGGCTGGACCTCCACTCCCCCTCCCCAGCTCTGCTGAAAGCCTCAATGCAGCAAATCAGCTCCCAGACTGGGATCTCAGCACCAGCCAGCATTTTTACCACCTTCCACTGGCTCTTTTTCCCCCTCACCAAGAAATCTTGTGCTGCCCAAAGCAGCAGCAGAGTCCCCAGCTCTTTCTCCTTTTATGTTCGTGGTGGACCCAGTTTGGCAATGGTATGCACCAGCCTCCTTTGCCTGCCGCTTACAGCTGGGCTCTGCTGCTGCTAGGGACATCGTGGCTTAGGTCTCCCCACCAGGGACTGCATCAATCCATTAAAAAGAAGATGTGTGTATGTGTGTGTGCAAAGTGAGGGTGAAGGCTGGGTTCACACCAAGGTGGTTCTCAGTAGATGTGAGCCCATGGTCCTACCTGGCCCAATTGTTGTTGGTTGGTTGGCTGGCAGGAGTGATGGGAGCACCTTGGACAGTTGCACAGTCTCAGGCAGACCCGGGCTGCTTGTGCAGAGCAGCAGGGAAGAGCTCCATGTCACTCTCGTTTCCCTCTAAGCATCTTGACAAATGTGATGTTGATGCAGGCTCCAGCAGGGACAGGTAACCAGATGCTTCTACCTGCTGCAGCTCTGTTTTCAGATAGATGAGATGCCAAAACTGCTGCCTGCAGCAACCCCTTGGCTCCTGTACACGTCTGTGCTCAGCTCAGTTCCTGATCTAGACACACTGGGCAGCTGCTCCAGACAATGCTCATCTTGATATCAGGCATCATGCCTGTGCTTCCTCTCCATCACTACCCCTGCCAGCACAGATCATCAGCTTTGTGTTGGCCCCCAGTGCATCCTTTTGGGCTGCCTCTGTCTGCATCTGTGTCTATGTCATGCATCTTGTTTTCGGTCCAGCATGAACTGGTTCCCTCTTCCCACGGGACTGAGGGGATCTGGTCTATGGCTCTAGGAAGAGATCTGTCTGCTGCACACATCTGCTGTCTTCTTATTCACAGCCCAGGTTCATCCCTTCCCAACCTCTTTTAGGTTTGCCCTTTCTTCCCTGTGTGTGTCTTTCTGCCTTCTTTGGCACAGGACTGGAGTTCTCTCCAACACTTCTTTCACGGCTTAGCCACATCCCCTGGGCTACTCTCACTTACCCTACAACCAATCCTTACTTCATCTCTTAATGCCATCACACAGCTGCTCCATCCACAAACCTGCAACATTTCCATCAGCAGCTTTGCCTCTCTTCACTATACAGGGTCCTGCTCCAGGATATATGTTTTGTGCTTGACATCATCTCTTCTCTCTGCATCAGGACAAGGCGTACTTGGACTCACCTTGGAGCTGCTGCAGTCAGCCATGCCAGCCTAGAGAGAAAGACAACCACTACCAACCACCTCATACTCCCTATTCATGCCCAAAGCCATCAGATTTGGGTAGGGGAGGGTGCAGCAAGCACATCTTGGGGAGAGTTCCTATCCTCTCCAGCTGCCAGGTTAGGAAGTATCACCACAGCCAAAGAGAGCATGAACGCAGCTCACAAACAAGGGCCAGGGTTTTAAACTGCATCAAGTCCACCCACCTGCTGAGCTCAAACCAGAGCCTGGTGTGCTTTTGCAGAGAGCAGCTCCACCTGGGAGAGGATGCAGCAAGTCAATGTTCCTCCTAGAACAGGTGGAGCTCTGGAGAAGTTTGCACTAGGTAGCCTGCTCTGATACCACATTTCAGTAGGTAGAAGCTCCCAGAACAGTCATGTGAGCTAGGCCACAAGAACAAGACCTTGTGCAGCCTGCTCTAGGTGAACTTGCTCTGTCAGGGAAGTTGGACCAGATATCTTCAGTGGTCTCTTCCAGTCCCTACCATGCAGAAGTGTTTGCTTCTCTTATACCCTCCCCTATCATGCTCATCACAGGCAGAGGCAGCATTTCCATGGGTCACTGCCTCCCCAGCAGGATGCTGCTTAGCTAAAACACAAAGTGCTAGAAAAGGGCATTGGAAAAATCACTACAGTGCTGGAAGTCTGAAATCCTACCTCTGGCTTCATGTCCATGAAAGATTACAGAGTTTATCAATAAATCAGCTGGTCCTTCCCATCAAAAAGTGCCAATTCACAACCCAGGGGAGATCCAAGTCCTCAAATGAAACCATACCTGACCTCTATTCACCATCTACTGACCAACACTGAGCTGACTGCTCTAATGCTGAAGTGAATCTTGCTTGGTTCTGTGAGCTGGGCCCGAAGGACTGTGTGCAGTTCCAGAGCCTCCAACACAAGGAGGACTTGGAACTGTTGGAGCAAGTCCAGAGGAGGGCCACGAGGATGCTGAGAGGGTTGCAGCAGCTCTGCTCTGAGGACAGGCTACAAGAGTTGGGGCTCTGCAGGCTGGAGAAGAGAAGGATTCAAGGAGACCTTGGAGTGGCTTTCCAGTATCTGAAGGGGGCTACAGGAAGGCTGGAGAGGGACTATTGACAAGGTCTGGGAATGACAGGATGAGGAAAAACAGGTTCAAACTGGCAGAGGGGAGATTCAAACTAGACATTAGGAAGAAGTCCTATGTCACTTTAAAGTGAGGGTGGTAAGACACTGGCACAGGTTGCCCAGGGAGGTTGTGGCTGCTCCCTCCCTGGAGGTGTTCAAGGCCAGGTTGGATGAGGCCTTGAGCAACCTGCTCTAGTGGGAGGTGTCCCTGCCTATGGCAGGGGGTTGGAGCTGGATGATCCTTGAGGTCCCTTCCAACCTAAACCATTCTGTGATTCTATGACCCCTTGAGATCCTTCCTCACCCAAGTCTGGCTGCAACTCTGCGCTTTCACCTTCACATTAGAGCTGCACAGAAGCTTTTGCTGACCACTTTTACCACCCAAAAGAAGTTAAGGGAATTTATTTGTGAGGAAAACATTCTGCTTGTGTTGTTCCATCATAAACATGTTTCTTTCCTCCTCCCTTGCTCCCAAAGTCATATCTGGATGCTTCCAGAACAGCAACCTTTGATTGGGTTTGCATGATACATCCTTCTCCTGGGTCTGGCATTTCTGTCCACTTAAAAGAGCAGCACAGAAACGTGCCAGGGAAATGTGGTGATGATGCTTGCTGGGGAAGGGTGGGGAGAGGTTTTTCTGTCTCATGACACTCAGCTGTAAAACTTCCAGGGTGGGTGGAAAACATAAATCACGAGAGGCACTGGAGAAGGAAAACTAAATCCTTATCCAATTCCTCCCCTTCTCTTTATCTCACCCCAGAGAAAAGGATTCTGCAGCGAGGCTTAATCAGCAGTTCAAGGTTAGAGTAGATGCTCTGTGCTCACTGGAACACTCCTTCCAGCTTAATTGAAGTCAGTGCCAATAAAAAGGCAGATCAGATAGTGCCTAAGTAAGTTCTCTCAGAAAGGACAGAATGCAGAGAGATATAATTAATTATTTGCAGTTCCTGGGCAAAATCCAACGACCTGTTTTATGCAGCCAGTCAAGCAAAACCAGAACAGCCTTCAAATTTAAACCTAGCTCCTCTATTCCACAGAATCCCAGCATGCTGGGGATTGGAAAGGACCTCTGGAGATCAGCCAGTCCAACCCCATTGCTAAAGCAGGGGCACCCACAGCAAGTCACCCAGGATCACAATGGCCGGGGGGGTTGGAACCTCTGAAGAGAAGAACACTTCACAAGCTCTCTAGGCAGCCTTCTCCAGGCCCTCAGCACCCTCACAGCAAAGGAATCTCTCCTCCTGGTCAGATGGAACCTCCTGGCTTCCACTTTATGCCCATTGCCCCTTGCCTTGTCTCTGGGCACCAGCGACGAGAGTCTGACCCCAGCCTCTTGCCCCCCACCCTTTAGCTCTTGCTGAGCAGTGATCAGATCCCCTCTGGAGCTGCTCTTCTCCAGGCTCAACACCACCAAATTGCTGCTAACTTACTGGCAGTGCTGGGATCCTGAGCAGCTTGAAACACCTCAAGAGGACCAAAGACCATGCTTCATTCCTGGCTTGTCCAATACTTCTGCTTGGCCTTTTGGGCTTGGGATCTCAGGCCTTATTTTGTTTCCTCTTCCCCAGCTAGAAGTGCAGCCCTCACCATTGCTCCTCTTGGAGCAGCCACATACACAGGTGAACAAACACTCAGCAACTTGTGGGTTCACCTACCTGAGTGCTGGATCATAGCTGAAGAACCTCAGGGTGCCAACATCTTCTCCTGATGGTATTTTCATCACATCTCAAAGGCACAGAGGCATAAGGAGGAGAATAAGGACAATGAAACAGGTCAAATTACCTCTGTATGCCTCCAGCCACCTCCTTGATGTTCACCTTGCTTCTGGAGGGAGGGAGTCAAATCAACACTTCTGTAGTGAAAAGAACCCATCCCCATCTTATCCCCTCAGCCTGTAAGAGTAGAAACTCTACATCTTTGCACCAGAAAGCAGGAAGGGACCTGAACACCTCCTGCTTCAGCATCAGCTGCAGCAGATATCCTCAGGAGGATGGGGTGGTCTCTGTGGCGGCAGTGGCAGAGCAGGGCACGATGTGCCCTCGGGCACTTTAGAACTGGTGAAAATGTCTTATTCACAATGGAGTGGGGTTTTTTTTTTTCCCCTCTAAGTTTCCTGTTGGGTTGGCTCTGGTTGTCAATGCCTGAGGTTCTTCCAAGCAATGCTTTCAATGCTGGAGAGACACAAAGTCATTATTGCTCCAAAAAGACAATGGCAGTTTAGAGATGTTGAAAGCATCAATCAAAGAGGAATTAATTGCTTGAAGGATTGGACATCTAACTCCCAATCCTTCCTCCAAGGAGCAGCCTTTCCTGCAGAGCCAGGCATGATCTCATCTGGCAGCAGGGGAGGGAGAAAGGAAATGGTCAGCTCACCTCCAACAGCAGCTCCAAAACACCAGCACCTGCATCTCTTCTGTGAGAACTGCCTTCAGGGGGGCCCACTCTGATAGGTGTGGGATATGCTTTGCTACCCTTAATCCATGACAGAGTGACCAGAAGGCAGATGAAAACCCTGTGGTTTTCATTTAGGTGGGACAAGACCTCTAAAGTCCAACCATCAGCCAAGTCCACTTGAGATACATTAGTTCCCAGAGTCAATGAGCAACAAGGCTTAGCAGGATGCTACTGGAGAGGAACCAAGAACCTGCCTTCAGAGGTGACTTTCTGGCATAGCTCACCAGCCTTCCAAAAGCCAGAGGGAACCCACCAAGCTGAACCTGGGTGCAAAGCTTCTTTGTAGGCCTCCAAAGAGGCCACTTCTGCATGCCCCCATCTCGCTGTGAGCATATTTAATCTACCAGCACCTCAGCACCCACACCACAATCTCCTGAAAGGCTGGGAGAAAGCAAAGTCTGAACTGGGATGGCAGCTGGAAAAGGGATGAAAACACTCCAGGACCAAGAGGCAGTAGATATCTGCATGACCTTTGGACAGCTTATCTGTTCAGGCAGGACAAAAGCATCTGTTGGTGCCATCTTTACCAGTGGCCTTAGCCTTGATCTTTGAGTCAAACCACACAAAACAACTCCAACCCATCCTGTGCTCCCAGCACAGCGTTTTCTGGGCACCCTCTGCATACAGCAAGTTCCTGGCCAGGAACAAGCAAGGATGGAGCCAGAACTTGTGCTCTTCCTCTCCAGGGATGGCAGCAATCAAAGCACATCTCCACATTTGCATTTTGCAACCCTGCCTTTTGCAAAACAGCAAAACTGACCAGCAGCAAACTTGAAAAGCCTCCAACTGGTTTCATTGCCTGGAGCTGCTCTGCTAGAATATCTTGTCCTGGCAAGATCACCATCATCTGCCCTTCACCTCTCTGGTACTTTGAGATGCCAAACTTTGCAAAGCCAAAGCTGAGGGCATGCAGTGGTGTTACATGATAGCCCTTCATGCTAATTTTAGGTGATGGAACTTTTCATGCTTGCAAAAAGTCATTTTAGTTAGTTTTGAGCAGCCTCTTGTGCCTTTCTGGCTTCTATAAATGCTACCTTTCCACCTGATGTTCTGAACTTTCTGACAGGGCTCCAGAAAAAAATCATCAGGAAACCTGAAATGCTTTTGAAGGAACAATGAGATGTTAATTCTGTAACCAGAAGCAACAGACACGATGCAGCCAGCACACAAGTGACTGCAGATGGAAGCAAATCACACACCAGTAAGTGCTGGATTTCACAGAACCATAGAATCAGTCAGGGTTGGAAGGGACCCCAAGGAGCATCTAGCTCCAACCTCCCTGCCATGGGCAGGGACACCTCACGCTAGATCAGGTTGCTCAGAGCCACATCCAGCCTGGCCTTAAAAAGAGATGAGGCTTCCACAACCTCCCTGGGCAACCTGTGCCAGGGTCTCACCATCCTCACGGTGAAAAGCTTCCTAACATCCAAACTGAATCTCCCCACTTCCAGTTTTGCTCCATTCCCCCCAGTCCTATCACTACCTGACAGCCTAAAAAGTCCTTCCCCAGCTTTCTTGTAGCTTCCTTCAAATACTGGAAGGGCACAGTAAGGTCTCCTCTTAGCCTTCTCCTCTCCAGGCTGAGCAGCCCCAAGTCTCTGCTGTCTCCATAGGAGAGCAGCTCCAGTCTCCTGCCCATCCTTGTGGCCCTTCTCTGGACACATTCCCCCATGTCCAGATCTTTCCAACAGTAAGAGCTCCAGGACTGGACACAGCACTCCAGGTGGGGATCCCACCAGAGTGGAGTAGAGGGGGAGAATCCCCTCCCTCACCCTGCAGGCCATACTTCTCTTGCTGCAGCCCGGGCTCTGGTTGGCTCTCTGGGCTGCCACTGCACACTGGCAGCTCATGTTGAGCTTCTCATCCACCAGCACCTCCAAGCCCTTTTCTTCAGGGCTACTCTCAAGCCAGTCACTGCCAGCCTATATCAGTGCTTGGAACTGCCCTGACCCAGATGCAGGACCTTGCACCTGGTGTTGTTAAACTTCATCTTTCTTCAGCTGATACTGAGCCTGGATTTTGGTGTAGAACATCACTCCATCCCTCAGCTGTTTGCTCTGGGAGGTGTGCTTGCTCCATCTGCTTTGGACATCTAAGGCATCATCCCTGGACACCCTAGGCCATCAAACGGTTTGGGTTGGAAAGCAGCTTGAAGATCATCTAGTTACAACCCTCCTGCACTGAGCAGGAACATCTTCCACTAGAACAGACTGTTCAGAGCTCCCAAGCAGCCTGACCTGGAACACTTGCAGAGAGATTAGATCTACAACTCCTCTTAGCTAGATGTTTCTCTGAAGGTAAGTGTGGGCCAGCTGAGACATTACCTGGGTGTCATCCTCAGGCTATTAACACCTAAATGAATGATATGGATAGTCAGGGTGAAGAGCAGCAAGATGGGAGCCAGGACTAGTGCCTGGTGCTGCTGTTTCCTGGTGGCAGAGAGGCAGGAGACCAGTTAAAGTGCACACAGTATGGCCCACAGCCTTAGGGAAGCACTACCTACCCAAACAGACCCCTCTGGCTCATTAAGTATAGAATCATAAGATCAACCAGGTTGGAAGAGAGCTCCAAGCTCATCCAGCCCAACCTAGCACCCAGCCCTGGCCAATCAACCAGACCATGGCACTGAGTGCCCCAGCCAGGCTTGGCTTCAACACCTCCAGGGACAGCGACTCCACCACCTCCCTGGGCAGCCCATTCCAATGCCAATCACTCTCTCTGCCAACAACTTCCTCCTCACATCCAGCCTAGACCTCCCTTGGCACAACTTGAGACTGTGTCCCCTTCTTGTGTTGCTGCTTGCCTGGCAGAAGAGCCCAACCCCACCTGGCTACAGCCTCCCTTCAGGTAGTTGCAGACAGCAATGAGGTCTGCCCTGAGCCTCCTCTTCTGCAGGCTGCACACCCCCAGCTCCCTCAGCCTCTCCTCACAGGGCTGTGCTCCAGGCCCCTCACCAGCTTTGTCACCCTTCTCTGGACACCTTCCATCACCTCAACACCTCTCTTGAATTGAGGAGCCCAGAACTGGACACACATTTCCCCCCCTCCTTTACTTCACAGCTCTACACCTCACCCCCAAAAGCCTCAAGCCCACAATGCCACCTTCTATTTATTTGAAGGGTGATGTGTGCATAGCTTTAGCACCACCAAACCACTTTTACTTAGTGTTATCATGAAGAAATTGGGCACCTGGGTGAACTCTGTCATCTAAATCAAATTATTCCACTGCAACCAAAGCCCTTAAGAGGCCCCATCCAAAATCCCTAGGAGACAGCCTGTGGTCTGCCTCATTCTCAGGGTCCTTGTGATGAGTCTGAAGCAAATGTGAGCTCCAATTGAACTTCTTAGCACTGCCAGGTCAATGTATCTGCTTGAAAAGATTCCTTATATGCACAGGCACATATACATATATATCATACAGCATGAAGGGAAGTGTGTTGAGTTGGCAAGAGCTGCCAACAGACCAACCTCAGAGCCTTGCTCAGCAGCAGATCAGCTGCCACTTCATTATTTATAGCCACCCTGCTCTTTGAGCATGTTTATTTGCCTTCCCTTAAGGTGGTGGTGGCAGGAGGGGAAGCTCTGACATTCAGGCCCAGGTGTCTCTGAGTCTGACCTTTCCTCCAAAGAGCAGAAAGCTGCAGACACATTTCAAGGAGGAGGCAGCTGGAAACTCTAGACCTGTGTCCAGCACCTCCCTGGAGAGGCTCATTGCAGAGCTGCAAGCAAGAATTGAGCAGAGATCTGTCGATTAGCCACCATGGAACCATAAGGAAGGTCATCCAATTGAGCCTGTAATTGTTTTATACCTGCAAAGAGAACCAACTGAAGCCCAGACCCAGTCTGGAGGCAGAGCAGGAGCTATGCAAAGACACAACATTCCAAACAGCTTTGAGTTTCCCAGCAGCTAAGCTTCCCCCAGGCTGAAATAATGCTGCTTTATGGCCTGCAGGGAACAGGTCATAATGGTTGTGGCCCATGTTTTTCAGTCCCAGCTCATATATGTTCATAGTAAATCTTGGTGGAGAGAAGGCAGCCCTGATACCTGCCACAAAAACATGAGCAGCAGTTGTGCTGCTAGTGTAGCCCCCACCCTGGCCATATTACAGTAGGTGCTGCACAAAAGGATCTGCCCCTTCTGCAGAGCCTAAATATACAGGAGAGGGAAAGGAGAAATTTAGGAGAATCACAGAATCGTTTTGGTTGGAAGAGGCTTTTCAGATCCTCAGGCTCAGCTGTGAACCCAGCACTGCCAGGTCACCACTAAACCACATCTGCTCCAGCAGCACATCTGCACAGCTTTTAAACCTCTCCAGGCATGGAGAATCCACCAGTTCTAGGTTGTGACAGTCCTTCTGGGGAAGAAATTGTTCCTCACCTCCAACCTTAATCTCCCCTGGTGCAACTTGAGGCCACTTCCTCTTGTCCTGTCACTTGTCATTTACCCCCACCTGGCACCAATCTCCTTTCAGGGAGTTGTGGAGAGCAATGAGGTCTCCTCTGAACCTCCTTTTCTCCAGGCTGAATAACTCCAGCTCCCTCAGATGCTCCTCAGAAGCAACACCTCAAAGTCAGAGCCCTGGAAGTCCATACAGGGGTTCCAGCCCCTCCTGGGGCCATCATCCTGCCCAAGGTGGAGTCGCTGTCCCTAGAGCTGTTCAAGGCAGGATTGGAGGTGGCACTTGGTGCCATGGTCTAGCCTTGAGCTCTGTGGTAAAGAGTTGGACTTGATGATCTGTGAGGTCTCTTCCAACCTTGGTGATACTGTGAGACTGTGATAATTTGGGATACAGAGAGGTAATGAAGGCAGCCAGCAGACACAAGGACCAGGAAAGAATTACTCTATCAGACTCTGAGTAGGCTTGCAAGACAAACTCACTTGATGCCCCCCTCTTTACCTTTGCTACACTCAAAATGCAACAGTCCCAGAAAAAGGTTGAGCTACATCTTAGAATGAAAGCTTCAGAGATGCCAGTGAGGAAAAACAACACAACACTGTGGAAAGAGAGAGTAGGAAAGGCAGGGAGCAGTCACCTCCTGAGCAGGGCCAGCCCACTAAGTGCTATGGAAAGTCACAGCCTGCTCTCTGTTGCTCACACAAGCAGGATAGGCTCCCAGAAAACTCTTACATCCCTGGGAGATCCAAGGTGCCTGTGGCACACAGAGAAGAGCTGGAGGCAGGCTGGCTTTGCAAAGGTTGCAGCACAACTTCACCACCTCAGCAAGTCTCTCCATAGCAAGCTCACCTGCAGGAGCTTTCCATTTATCCAGAGGTGACCAGAAGCACTTCCCAGGTGCCACAGCTTTCTTCTGGAGAGAACAACATCATTACCCACAGCACCCTTCTTTGCTGGCTGTTGAGAGGAGAAATGAGCCTTTATCCCCTCTTAGCATTGTCCAAGCTGCACATCCAGAGCAGCTGGGCTACATTGCCCCTTTGGGGGGTGTTTGTTCACCATTGTGCCACTTTCAGCACGTGTGCACCACGTCCCTCTGGGAGGAGAAACAGCAAACCACAAAGGCAACTTAACTGTGGACATGTTTCCCCTGGCAGATACAGGCATGTCACAAAGAGCTACACACAGCTGCTTTGAGCCAGGTCTTTCCCTGGTTCCTCACCATCACTCCACAGAGACCACAGAACCTGCACACTTCTGTCCTCTGACCACAACTGGGTCCATGCCAGTTCTTCCTGTTGAAATCACATCTAGGTCCCCATGGGCTTTGAGTGAGAAAAACACATCCTGCAAGCTAACCCTCCTCTTAAAGGAGGAATCTCACACAAGCAGCCTTTGGGACCTTTTCTGTGCTCTCCAGGCTGGCAGGAGGCAGGGATAGTAACAGGAGAAGATTCTGGCCGTGCTTTCCACCAGCCAAGTGCAGATCAGAGCTGGAACAAATTGGCACAAGCAGTTTGTACAGATCCAAGGGCATAGCAGTGCTGTTTTCACCTCACACCAGGAGGTCTCTCTGCGCCCCACTGCTCCTGCTCTGACCTCAGGTGAAAATTCCAGCACGGCAGGGGAAGGGCTGAAGGGAGGAAGAAGGAGCCACATGGTGCTCATGTTCCACAGGAACACAGCCTCCTTCAATTCCTATTTCCAGGAGAACCTGAAGCAGAGGATGGAGAGGACAAGGGTACCAATAGGCAGAAAGAAGTGAGAACTTTCCTCTTCCTAACAAATTAGTGGAGCATTAGTAAGGAGAACACAAATTATTTCCTGCCTCTACATCATAGATATATTATTGGGAAGGTCACCTCCATAAGGTCACCTTTAGGATGAAAAGAAACAGGCTCAAGTTGTACCAGGGGAAGATTAGTCTGGCATCAGAAGAAATTCCTTCACTGGAAGGGTTCTCAAAGTCTGGACCAGGCTCCCCAGGAAGGTGGTTGAATCCCCACCCCGGAGATGCTTAAGAATGCAGAGATGTGGTGCTGAGGGACATGGTTCAGCCCCAGCCTTGATAGAGTTAGAGACTGGATGGACAGAATGATCTTTGAGATCTTCTCCAACCAAACCAACTCTGTGGTTCTATAAAAAAGGGTTTTCACTTGATGGCTCCAGATGGGGACATCAGCTGGGTTCCTGTACAGACAGCTCCAGTGACCTCATCTCTACAGCCTGTTCATGCAGCTCAAGAAGTTATTTTATAGCTGATATCACCAGTCTGGGTGGCTGGAGCTTGTTGACATCACTCAGGTATCTGTTGGTTGGAGAGCTGAGCTCTGAGTGCTGCTTCTAGTTGATGGCTCTGGGAGCACTGGGAAGTGTGACCAGCAGGTCAAGAGAGCTTCTTCCTCTCTGCTCTGCCCAAGTGAGGCTGCACTTGGAGTTCTGGATCCACTTCTGGGCTCCTCAGTTCAAGAGAGACAGGGAACTACTGAAGAGAATCCAGTGGAGGCTACAAAGCTGCTGAGGGGCCTGAAGCAGCTCTGTGAGGAGGAAAGGCTGAGAGCCTTGGGGCTGAGAGTCTGAAAGAGAGCAGACCCAGAGGGGATCTGATCAATACTCAGCAAGAACTGAAGGTTGTGGGCAAGAGGCTGGGGCCAGACTTTTATCAGAGGTGCTCAGGGACAGGACAAGGGGCACAAACTGGAACCCAGGAGGTTTTATCTGAAAAACAAGGAGAAACTTGGTGTGAGGGTGCTGGAGCCTTGGGGCAGGCTGCCCAGAGAAGTTGTGGAGTCTTTCTCTGGAGAGATTCCAACCCCACCAGGACAACCTGCTGTAGGTGACCTTGCTTTAGCAGGGGAGCTTGAACTGGATAATCTCCAGAGGTCCCTTCCAGCCCTCACCATGGGGGGATTCTGTAAGTGTCTTCTGCATGCAGCTCCATCTCTTACCCAAACACCACTCCCATGTCCCAGTCCATTACTCCAATAACAAGGAATGCAGGAAGAGGAGAAGGCTCTCCTAAACCATGACCCATGCAGCCCTTTGCATAGAATCAGTCAAGGTTGGAAGGGACCACCAGGAACAGCCAGTTCCAACTCCTCTGCCATGGGCAGGGACACCCTACCCTAGAGCAGGCTGTCTGGAGCCTCATCCAGCCTGGCCTTAAACACCTCCAGGGATGGGGCCTCAACCACCTCCCTGGGCAACCCATTCCAGCCTCTCACCACTCTCATGCTCAACAGCTTCCTCCTCACATCCAGGCTGAATCTCCCCACCTCCAGCTTTGCTCCATTCCCCCCAGTCCTGTCACTCCCTGTGAGCCTAAAAAGTCCCTTCCCAGCTTTTTTAGCCCCCTTCAGATCCTGGAAGTCCACAATAAGGTCACCTGGGAGCCTCCTCTTCTCCAGCCTGCACAGCCCCAACTCTTTCAGTCTGTGCTCACAGCAGAGCTGCTGCATCCCTCTGAGCATCCTCATGGTCCTTCTCTGGACTCACTCCAGCATCTCCACATCCTTCCTGTAATGAGGGCTCCAGAACTGGATGCAGCACTCCAGGTGGGGTCTCAGCAGAGCACAGTAGAGGGGGAGAATCACCTTCCTCCACCTGCTGGCCACTTTCCTGCACACATCAAGTTTCTTCTCGTCATTCAGCCTGATGTTGTTGTTGTTCCTCCACTTGCCACTCCAAGGGCTGCAAGGTCTTGGAAAAAGAGCTTTGTTGCAGGAACTCTACATTAAGAAACTCCTCAGAGTTGCCATGGTTACAACATCTTCCTCAAATTTTATTAAATGCTTACCCAAAAAAAAACCCAAACATCCAAAAACAACCTCCCCCCCCCGCCCAAAATACCAAAACCAGACAACCCCAAAGATCCAGGATGCAGTAAATTCAAGCAGAAAGCACACTGAGGCAGCAGGTGAGAAGATGCCCTGCCCTCCATCGAGGGAGCAGAAACAAGTTGCAAAATCATGTTGACATGGGAAGAGGGCAGAAGAGTTTAAAGAAGGGGCTGAGGGACATGCTAAAACCATGGAGTGTAAAGATGTGGGACAGTTGAGAAAGAGCCCTGGGAATTGATTTCCAGCCCTCAGGCTCAAAGGCCAGAGTGCCACTCTGCAGGGGCTCAGTTGCCCCATCTTCACAGCAAGCCCTGAGCTCCCCAAACAACTCCCTGGGATGCCCTTTCACCAAGGCAGCTTCCAGCACAAGAGCAGCAGCCGCAGCCCCTGTCCACCTCCAGGCAGGTCATCAGCCTCTGGCTTTAGAAGAGTTTCAACCACTAGCACTGGAGCCCACAGGTTAGAAGAGCTTCAACCACTAGCACTGGAGCCCACAGGTTAGAAGAGCTTCAACCACTAGCACTGGAGCCCACAGGTTAGAAGAGTTTCAACCACCAGCACTGGAGCCCACAGGTTAGAAGAGTTTCAACCACCAGCACTGGAGCCCACAGGTTAGAGAGCAAGCACATCCCTTTTCCCAGTCAAGGGAGGTGATGCCAGTGGCCAGCACTCCTCACCTAGGAAAGGAAATCTCTGGTCCACGTTGGACAGGGAGGGGACAAGAGCAGCTCTTTGAAACAAAGCTGCTGTTGCCACTGCTGAGATGGCAAAGCAGCAGGAAGGTGTTGACATGGGTATTTAAGTGATGAAAGGATGCTCTGGGAACTAAAGAAAAGCAGGACTAGGTGGAATGACTTACTGTACAAAGACCAGAAGATGAGATGGAAGTCCCTCAGTGCAGATGGTGTAGAGGGACAGAGGCTGCTTTGTAAACAGGGGAAGACTTTATCCACAGCTAGCACCAAGAGGGTGATAAGTGGTCCTTGCAGTCTCCTCACACTGAAGATAGTCCCATCACTGCCTTCCTCAAAACCAGATTCTTCTATTGGGTTTCTGCTGAATTCCCTCTCTCATCATCCAGCCAGCAAGAGCCACAGAAGTGGAAATTCTTCACTATGTAGCAAAAGCTCTGCCAGCTCAGGAGGGCAGCAGATCCCTCTCTTCAGGAAAAAAAAAGGGGGGGGGAGAGAGGAGGCAGAGCCACAGCCTCCCAGCTCCTTAGTAGAGCCAGATGAAAACAACAAAACAACCCTCCCACCCCAAAAACAACCCCGACAAAACAGACAGGAGAAGCCAAAGATTCCCACAGGAGGTTAAAAGAGGGATGGAGTTTTGCCAGCTGATCCTGCTCCTTTCATCCAACCAGAGGCAACGTGGGGCATTGCTCACACCCCAGATGAGTCAGGCTGTACCAAAGCAGGCTGACATCAG
This sequence comes from Tricholaema leucomelas, assembly GCA_013400475.1. Taxonomy (NCBI): domain Eukaryota; kingdom Metazoa; phylum Chordata; class Aves; order Piciformes; family Lybiidae; genus Tricholaema lacrymosa; species Tricholaema leucomelas. The sequence goes on along the minus strand of WAAF01004778.1, from coordinate 424,458 downwards.
GCAGCAGAGGAGAAACATCCTTCAATTTTCTTCTGTGCAGCAGAGGAAAGAGGCATTGAGGGTTGCATCGAGCCAGGACCAAGCTCAGCTGCAAGACATGAAAGCAACAAGTTTATGAACCCTATTTGGCTGGTCATGAGCAATGCCTAAGCCTGTCCAGAGGCTGCATCTTGGCTGCCACTTACAGACGGTTTCCTCCCATCCCTTTCCATAAAGCTCCATAAACCAGCCCAGAAAGCTTCAGCCCTGCAGGACAGTGCTACGTGCCCAGGACAGAGCAGATGCCAAGGGCTGCACATCCAGCAGAGGTCACAGCTATCCAAGTGAAAGGATGGACGTGCTCCTGGCCAGCCATCCCATCCCGAGAAGGACATCAGCACATTTCCTTCCAAGCCAGAGAAAGCCACTAAGTAAGGAAGTGTGTTCCTAGAGCCCCTGGCAGCCACAGCTCTCTGCTCAGGACCATCTGCAGCAGTATCAGGTTCCCGCAGGTCCCGATCTGCTCTGTGTGTGACAGCTGGTGCAGCCAAGGGACTCCAGCACACAAATGACTTCTCCATCCTGTGATAAATGACTCCTCCATGCTGATGTGCTCTCCACCATTGCTGCTTTGGGGCTGATTGCAGATGGAGTGGAGCTCAGGTGAACAGTTGGGGGTCTAAGAGTGGGTGACCAACCCTCCAGCCACCTGCACTCGACCAGCAGCAGAGAAGCTTAACGCTTAACTCAGCTTCTAGCCCCATTTCCTTCCAGCTTATCACAACCCATCCAAGTTTCTCAGGCAGCATTTTCCCTGCTTTCCTTGGCTTTTCAGCTCTGGCCTTCCTGCTGCCAATAAAGCAGCTCCATCTGTCCCTTGGCTTTTGCTTCATTAGTCAGTAAGGAGGAAGACACTCAACACATCTTGCTTGCTGCAGAATTTTTCTTGAGCACACCAAGCTCTGAAGGAGAGCAAATCAAACAAAGGCAAGCATGACAGGGGAGACAAATAGATTAGGAGTTAACTTCCTTTTGCTGTCTCTTGGCATCTCTCTGCCTCCCTAGTCAAACACACAGCGCAGCCACGTGCCATGGAAGTTACCACTCAGGTGGTCTCCAAGACCCACAGCACAGCAGGTTCCAGGTCAGATGGGATAATGAGATAGCAGCAAGAGCGATTAAGAGCACAGTGACCACAGCTTTTGAAGCTCTAGGGCATTGGTTGGCCTCTAACTTTAGGACCAAAGGGAAACTTTTCCTGCTACATGCAGGTTATATCTAAACTTCCCACTGCAAGAAACCCCTCCAGTAGCACCTGGCATCAAGATCCTGCTCTGACCCAGGTGGGCAGCTACCAAGGACAAGGGAAAAACCTCAAACTGCTGATTGGTGGCTGGGAATTACACTGCCCTGCCTCTTTAGTATTCCCAACACAAGCCTGAAGAAGGTCAACCTTGTAACTCTGGTTTACAAGCGCTGCTAGATCACAGCTCATCTTGTAGGACAGGCTGTCCACATCAAACAGCAGCAGATGAAATCAGTCCACAATCAATCCTACCATCAGAGACACGTCCTGGCTCACCTTGCAGCAGATAAAAATCACACAGGCAATTACCAATTCCTATACAGACAGAACCAGGAGCATTGCACAACACAAGTATGCACCCCAAGCATTTTGGCTTTCTGACCCAGAACAATCTAGAAGAGCCCCAAGGCTGGGGATGAGAGCAGATGTATGATGAAGGAATGGACTCTCAGCCTGTTTTTTGGGGGGGGCTAAGTGCAGACATGTTTTTAAGGTAGGTCTTAGAACAGAGCAAGTCCCAATCCCAGCCTTATGCCTAAGGCACAAAGCTGATAAGCTGCTGGGAATGCCCAGCAGTTGTCACCCTCAGCTGGCAGAAGGCCCCTCCAAGCTCCCTCGCAGAAACAGCAGGAGGTTTTTCATGACTGGAGCTGAAATAAACCACAGAATCCTGGACTGGTTTGGGTTGGAAGGGACCATCAAAGGTCATCTAGTCCAACCACAGACATCTGCAACTAGAGCAGGTTGGTCAGAGCCCCAAACAGCCTTACTAGGAGTGGTTCCATCTACCACATCTCTGGGCAGCTTGGGCCAGGGTCTCACCACCTTCAGTGTCAAACATTTTTTCCTTCTCTCCAGCCTGAATCTCCCTCTCTTAGCTCAAACAGTCTCCTCTTGTCCTGCCACAACAGGCCCTGCTCTGAAGTCTGTCCTCAGCTTTCTGATTGTCTTCTTTCAACATTTAAAGGCCACCAGGTCTCCCCACAGCCTTCTCTTCTCCAAGCTGAACAACCCCAACTCTCTCAAGACTATCCTCACAGCAGAGAGGCTTCCAGCCCTCCCTGGTGTCACCTTTCTGTCCCCATCAGGCAGGAAATCTGAGCAGAAAGAAGAGCTGGTAGAGCAGGAAAGGCAGTGCTGCATCACCCAGGAACTGCACTGTGCTGGCCAAAGGTGGTCCAGCTACAGCTGTCACTGGGGGCTAAGACCTGCCCCAGACCAAACCCGTTTCTATTTCACGGGAGGATGAACGATGCAGGCAGGACAGTGGCAATGCTCTCCAAAGGAAAGAGAAAAGCTGAGTTTATCTTAAGCTGAGAACATGAGAAGTTTGCAGCCATGCTTGACAAAGCAAGGCAAGGCCAGAGTCAGTGCAGTGACAATGCTCTGCCCCACCAGCTGGACTCAGCTCTGACATCTTGCATTGCACAGGGACATCTTCCCGACGGCTGGAACCGCTCAAGCCGGGTGCTGGCTTTGACTCCAGCGACATGTGGAGTTCATGGCTGTGCTAACAACTGGGCTTTGGAAAGCCATGAAACATTCCTGGTTTGGGCCTCTGGAGAATGTTTCACAGCTTCCAAGTTTGAGACCTACTCTGTTTCTCTTAACGTTTCCTTCCAAATCCCCTAAGGACTTGCCAAAGCACAAACATCTGGAGGCCCAAGGAGCGCTCCCTGCGTTCTGTGCCAAGGCCAGGAGAAGGGTTCCAGGTCTGGCACTGCAGCTTTCCCCCCCAAGTACATCCCTTGCCCTGTCACACCACCCTCGAGACTAATGGGGGTAGCTTAAGGAGACTAAGGAGACCAAGGGTGAAGCTCTTAGTCCTGCAAAACTGACTCCACAGTTGTAGGTTTTGGAGAGAGAGGAAAAGGAGTCCTTACAGGATCAGTCAGGGTTGGAAGGGAGCACAAGGATCAGCCAGTTCCAACCCCCCTGCCATGGGCAGGGACACCTCACACTAGATCAGGCTGTCTAGAGCCTCATCTGGCCTGGTCATAAACACCTCCAGGGATGAGGCTTCCACCACCTCCCTGGGCAACCCATTCCAGGGTCTCATGGTCCTCATGGTGAATCCTAACATCCAGTGTGAATCTCCCCATTTCTAGCCCTCTTCCATTCTCCCTGATCCTATCGCTAACTGACATCCTAAGAAGTCCCTCCCCAGCTTTCTTGTAGGCCCCCTCAAGACACTAGAAGGCCACAATATGGTGGCCTTTGCACGAGCGTGCAAGAGACTTCACCCCTTCACGCTAGATCAGGCTGCCCAAAGCCTCATCCAGCCTGGCCTTAAACATCTCCAGAGATGAGGCTTCCACCACCTCGCTGGGCAACCCACTCCAGGTCTCATCACCCTCATGGTGAATGCTAAGTCCAAGCTCTGTGTTCACTTGCAGGAGATGACCATGCTGATTACAGTATCCTCCTCCGTCCAACCCGCTCCCATCCGCCACCACCTTTCTCCCCCTCCCACGCTGCCCAAGCCCGGCAAGGACAACCTGAGGCTGCAGCGGCTGCTGAAGAAGGCGGCCAAGAAGAATGCCATCCTCGCTGCCGAACAAGCCAAGGCCTTTCGCTCCAGCCTCTCGCCCGTCAACGAGGCCAGCCCCGACCTTGAGCACGATGAGGATGCCCCCCAAGAGGAGACCCCCGAGGCCACGGCACCGCCCTCCGCCAGCCTTCCCAAGCCTGTCCCCCCTCGCATCTCCTCCCCTTTCCGCAGGAGCAAACCTTTCACCCTGAAGGTCACCGAGCAGAGGCGCATTGCCGAGCACGTCCTGCTCACCTCCTCCTCCGCCATGCCCCTCTTGCAGAGGCCAGCGGCTGCCCAGGCTGCGCGGCAGCCCGCGGGCACAGACACTCACCTGCCCTCTCCACACGACCCTTCTGTGTCTCTTCTCCCCCAGGCCCCTCCTTCAAGTCCACCCAGTAACGAACAGGTACCAGAGGTTACCTATGGCACCAAGGCGCACACTTATTTCCACAGCTTCAAGCCCCCCGGGGCTAAGACACCCACACCAAATCAGGCCCAAGGACCTGCCAGCCAAGAAGACAGAAGGCCTTTTTCTCCAGCACTTGAAACAAGCTGCTCTGAGCCATCTCCAGAGCAGATACCCACCCCACTTGATGACAGCAAGGCCACAGCTCCTGCACTGGAACCTTCTATCATTTTTGCTGCAGGGGCAGAGCCTCCTCATCAAGCTCCCGGGCCTGCTCCTACTGAAGAGTCCATCAAACCCCCTTCACCCAAGCCTGCTTCTACTGAAGAGTCCATTAAAGCCCCTTCACCCAAGCCTAAGCCTTCCAATGCCCACACACATAAGCCTGTGACCCATGGAAGCGAAGCTGAAACACCTGCATCAGAGACAGCTCCTGAATTACGCAAGCAAGACGACGACACCCCAAACCCACCAGCACCCTGGAGGCAAGCACACCCAGCGACAGCACCTCCAGCACAAGCTGACAGCACCAGGGCCACCTCCAGAGGCACCCAGGCAGAAGCAGACACTCAAATTCAGTCGACCCCCAGCTTACCAAACACCAGCCCTCCCCTGAAAGCTGAGCCAGCACTGTCAGCAGAAGCAGCAAAACCTCCTGGAGCTGGCGCTGGTGGCTGGCATCGCCTCCGCAAGCATTTGATGGTGCAGTCAGAACCTCCCAGCTTCCCGGAGCCTGAGATGGGAAAACTGAGCCAGGAAGAAGGCAGCAAGGAAAAGGACGACTCGCAAGTGGTGGTCAGTCAAGACTGCAAGCTGCTTAAATCAAAGGCCACCAGGATGTGGGATGCTATTTTATACCAGATAACGCTTGGCAAGAAGAAGCAGCAGCAGAAAGCAGAGGAGAAGCAGCAGCGGAAGGAAGAGAGCCTCTTTCTCCCCCGCCGCTTACCCATCCTCCTGCACAAGCCGCGCTTCGACGCCCGCAAACTGAAGGAATTGGCTGCCAAACCCATGACAAAGATCAGCACAGTCTTTGAGGTGAGCCGCTTCAGACCTGAAGGGGCCGAGAGGCACACCAAGAGCTTTAACAGAACAGCGTCAGGGTGGTCAGTCAACTGAAGCCAGGCTGCTCCTCCAGGAGCAGCGCCAGCAAGGAGCACCCAGGACTGGGTTTACTGCCTGACAGAGCCAACTAAACAGCTAAATGAAAGCCCTCCAAGCCAGCAGCCTCGTGCTGTGGGTTGAAGGGTTACTCTCCATAGCTAGACAAGCTTAAAAATCCATAATGTGCCACATCCATAGGTTATGAGCCAGGAAAACAGGCATGGACTTGTGCTCAAGACCCAACAACAAGCTCTGTATGCAGGAACACAGGGAAGAGAGGGGAAGGAACAGAGTGAAAAGGGCAAGTTGGCTGTAGAAAAAAGCCCATTTTGGAGAAGGAGAATGGAATCAGAATTTATTTTGTTGTGTTCAACACCTAGAAACAGGAGCAGCTGGAGATGAGACAAGGTGAAGGAGAATGACTTGCTCCACATCTCCCCTAGCATCTCAGAAACCGAGCTCAGAGGCGACAGACCATCAATCGACCATCAATCGACCATCAATCGACCATCAATCGATGCTCTGTCACCTCTGAGTTTAGTTTCTGAGACGCTAGGGGAGCACAGCATCAATTCAGCTTCCCCACTGGAAGTACACCCTACATTCACCTGCTGACAACCAGGTGGAAACTCATCCTGTCACCCAAAACACAGAGGAGGGACAGCAGAAGCTGTCCATCCTGTTGTCACAAAGCAGCTTCCTTGCCCAAAATAATGGGCATCACCCTTTGATGTCCCCTAAGTCAGTCCACCAAACTGTGGTGCATGGAAGACTGAATTGTGCTGTAATAGTCAAGTTTTGATCTCTAGTTAAACATGGTTTGGTTCTTAAGTATGGCCTGGAGCTGGTGTTTTTCTGATAACCAGGAGTCTGTTTCAGCTGCTTGAGAGGGTACAGCAAAGGGCTGCAAAGGTAAGGGACTATGAAGAAAGGCTTGAAGGACTTGGGGCTTTTTAGCCTAGAGAAGGCTGAAGGCAGATCTCATAGATGCTTCAAGGGTGGGTGTCAGGAAGATGGAGTTAAGCTTTCTTCAGTGGTGCCCAGGGACAGGACAAGAGGTGACAGGCAAGAAGCCAAACATAGGAAGTTCCACCTAAAAATGAGGAGTAACTTCTTTACTTTGAAGGTGGTAGAGTGTTGGAATAGGCTGCCCAGATCATAGAATCAGTCAGGGTTGGAAGGGACCACAAGGATCATCTAGCTCCAACCCCCCTGCCATGGGCAGGGACGCATTGCCCTAGATCAGGCTGTCTAGAGCCTCATCCAGCCTGGCCTTAAACACCTCCAGGAATGGGGCTTCTACCACCTCAACGGACAACCCATTCTAAGATCTCACTACCCTCATGGTGAAGAGCTTCTTCCTAACATCCAGTTTGAATCTCCCCATTTCTAGCTTTGTTCCATCCCCCCAGTCCTAGATCAGAGTTGGTGTCTCCACTGTGAGGCATTCATAAGCCTCCTGAACGCCACCCTGCCATAGGTGAACCTGCTCCAGCAGGGTAGTTGGACTGGATGGTCTCCAGGGGTCATTTTCAACTCCTAGCACTCCGTGACAGCTTCAGCACATAAGTATCCAGCTCTGCATATTTCACAAGGGGTTCTCCTAACCACAGACAACCTCCTTTTCAGGTAGGACATCATAGTCACAGCCCTACTGGTGCCTGATGCCCTGAAAAGGGGGATTTAAAACACACCCCCTAACTCTGTCCATCTCCAGAGACAGCTGTGCTTTCCAGCTTCACAGTCACCCTTTGCATCTCCTTGCCACCAGGCTTAAGAGCTGGAGATGAGCTATTTCTGTTTCATGAGGGACTCTGGCATATGCTGGGATGTTCCTGCACAGCTAATATAGGATTGCTATGTTTAGTCCAAACAGGAAACTCAATACACAGCTCTGTACGTTCTCTTCATGAGTGGAGGATATGGAGCTGAGCAAAATTTGCCCAAGCCAAGCTGCAAACAGCCTCAGAAACAAAGCCAAGAGACCATTTTGCTTTTTTGAACTCCTTCAATTTAGTGATGATGCTGCAAGAAAAGCTCAGCTATCATCAAAGCTTCACCAAAGTTCTCTCTTTGCTGGTCTTAGCCTCTCTTTTGTAACCTCTTCCATATTCTAAGGGGATGGAGGGGGAAGAAGGAATAATAATCCAAGTATGTAAAGTTTGGACTTCTCTGAGCCCCCCAGATCACCAAGAAAAAGCTGAAATGAGATAGGTTGGAAATGCATCCCGAGTGGATCCAAGGTCAGTCTTTGAGGGATGGTTCAACACGCTTCAAGAGGAGGCTATGGGGAAGATGCACTCAGCAACACAAAAGCCATAAGCCAAAGAGTGCAGTGTAGAATCACTCAACTATTAAGGCTGGAAGACACCTTTGAGATCAAGTCCAACCACTCACCTTGAGCTTGCAATCCCCACCACTACTGCTAAGAGATGTAGAACTCCTAATGCAGAGAAGATGACCCTACCACACAGCAATAACAGGGCCCCTAACTGTAGCACAGCTTGATGGGGATCTACACACAAGTCTGCATCAGGAGATTCCACACAATGAGGGTGGTGGAACACTGCAACAGGCTGCCCAGAGAGGTGGTCGAAGACCCATCCCTGGAAATATTCAAGGTGAGGCTTGACACAGCTCTGGTCAACCTCACTGCAGGGAGAGTTGGACTGGATGACTTTTAGAGGTCACTTCCAACCCAGGTGATTCTATGATCCACAGCATTAGTGTGGAGCTGAACAGACAACAGAATTACAGGATGATTTTGGTTGGAAATGATCTTTAAGACCATCAAGTCCTTAACCCTAACCATAGCCCAGCACTGCCAGGTCACCACCAAACCATGGCCCTCAGCACCACATCTAGACAGCTTTTCAAATCCCTCCAGGCATGAGAAGTCTACCACTGCCCTGGGCAGCCTATTTCAGGATTTAGCATACCTTTCAGGAAAGAAATTGTTCCTCATGTGCAACCTAAGCTTCCCTTGGCACAGCCTGAGGTCATTTCTACTTGTCCTGTGCCTTGGTGCTGATGCTTTGTTCCTTGGCATTACTGATACTCAGAAAACTGATTACGCTTGGGAGACTCACCGAGCTTGGCCAGAAAGGATGGTTTCAGAAGCAGCTGTGCTTTAATCTGCTGTGTCCTGTGGTAGGGATGACCACCCAGAGCAAACCAGTGCCCTTCACATAAGGCTATGTGTTGGATCTGCTGGGCTTCCCCAAACTGTGTCTAGCAGCTTGCCCTGTTGCACAGGGAGAGGGAATGGAGAATTGCTGGTGGGGAGAGCAATGCCCACAGTGGGAAGCAGTGGAAGGCAGGTCTAGATGCATGGTTTAGTCCTCCTGCTCCAAGAGTGAAGAGCAGAGGTGTGCAGCAGGTATGGCAAGCCCTGCAGAGGCAGACCTTGGCATGGGAACGTAAGAAAACAGATACCTGGAGAGAACAGATTTTCACAAGCTGCTGTGTTGGGAGCCATCACAGTGTGTCCCAGACTGAGCAAGGAAAGGGGAATGTCACTGGGCATGGAGTTTGGGAGGTTTTCAAAGTCAAACAGCCTCAGGCACAGCCCAGATCACCCCTTGCAGAAAGCATCTTGCTCTGCAGCCTGCTCAAACATCCCACAGCTCAGGAAAGAAGGGAAGGAGGGGAAGACTGTGAGCAAGCATCTGGAAAGCTGATAAGATGGTGTTGAGTGAGTGACACAGAGGGGAGGCAGAGGCTGTGGGAGGAATAGGCAATCATGAAGGGGAAATATATAAAGATAGTTGAAGGGGTGGAGAGGAGCTGGGGAGCAGGATCCTCGAAGTACACAAACCAGACAGTTAGACACCCCAGAATCACAGAATTAACCAGGTTGGCATAGACCTTTGAGATCAGCAAGCCCAACCTGTCACCCAATGCCTTCTCATTAACTAAACCATGGCACTGAGTGCCTCATCCAGTCTCCTTTTAAACACCTCCAGGGATGGTGACTCCACCACCTCCCTGGGCAGCCCATTCCAATGCCAATCACTATTGCTGTGAAGAACTTCTTCCTAAGGTCCAATCTAAACCTGCCCTGGCATTGCTTGAGGCTGTGTCCCCTCATTCTGTCACTGGTTGCCTGAAGAAGAGACCAACTCCTACCTGTCTACAACCAAGAAGAGAAACAAGCCAAGAACCTCCAGTTATCAGAGCTGTTCTGCTATTCATGGATCACAAAAACCTTCTTGTGAACGAATCCACAGAGCAACATCATTGCACTGCTTGGACAGCTGGATAGATCTTCAAGGTCATCCCGTGAAGTTATTGGCCTTTCAAGAAAGGATGCTGGGAAAAGACCAGAGCTGAGGACACTTTCCCCTCTGAATTGCTTCCAAAAGCTCAGAGAGGGCAACCAAAGCCTGTTGACAGCCCAGAAAAAATCTGTTTGTGGGCTGGAGCACCTCTCCTATGAGGAGAGACTGAGGGAGTTGGGCCTGTTGAGGCTCCACAATAAGGCTCCAAGGTGACCTTATTGTGGCCTTTCAGTATTCTAAGGGAGGCTGCAAGAAAGCTGGGGAGGGACTCTTGATGGTGTCAGGTAGTGATAGGACTGGGGGGAATGGAACAAAGCTAGAAATGGGGAGATTCAGACTGGAGGTTAGGAAGAAGTTCTTCACCATGAGGGTGGTGAGACCCTGGAACAGGTTGCCCATGGATGTAGTGGAAGCCTCATCCCTGGAGGTGTTTAAGGCCAGGCTGAATGAGGCCCTAGACAGCCTGATCTAGTGTGAGGTGTCCCTACCCAAGGCAGGAGGGGTGGAACTGGACGATGCTTGTGGTCCCTTCCAACCTTGACTGGTTCTTTAACTGAAGCTCAGTTGGATGCTACTTCATGTAGACTTCAGGAAAAGGAGGACTGATCAAAGATCAACCTTAAAAAAAGGTTTCTGAAAGCACCCAGGCAGACAAAGAAGTTGAGGATGAAAGTCCTGAGCATTCCTCCTCCTTTACATCTGAAAACCAGCTCTGGGGCTTGTGCTGCTGCCCATCTCAAAGCAGCATTCATGAGAGCTCCTCTTCTAAATGGGTACCACAAAAGGAAAAACAACCCAAACAAAGCTATCTGCTTGTACTCAGAAACCAGCTCCTTGGGGAGGGGGAAGAAGGAAGGAAGGAACACAGCCCCCAGAAGAATTCAGAAACAAAAGGTGTTCTGTAGCACACTGAGCTATTTATAAGCTTGGCTATGAAATAAAGCTTCTTTTTTTATAGTAGGAGAAAAAGCAAATGAGCTTGTTTTCACTCCCAACAACTTCCTCTCCCTTGCCTGTGCCAGATGCTGCCTGGCTGGATCCAGCCAGTTATCACCTCCCTTCTGTGCCATTGCTCCTTATTGCCACAGCCCTCCACCGGCATCCACTCAAGATAACGCCAGGATATCCATTAACATAATATGAGCAGGAGATCCAAAGGACCCTTTCAAGAGGACACAGAGACAGCAGCCCAGCTCTGCTGCACAACCCACAGTCTCACACAGTATTAGCAAGGTTGGAAGAGACCTCACAGATCATCAAGTCCAACCTGTTACCACAGAGCTCAAGGCTAGACCATGGCACCAAGTACCACGTCCAATCCTGCCTTGAACAGCTCCCCTTGCTGCACATCAAAGGAGAGGCCTTGCTGCTCTGTTGGTCTACCCAGCAGAGCAGACATTCATGTCCTCCTCACTACAACCCTATTATGTGCTGGTTTCAAGAGGTTACTGCAGTCATGAGAAGTTTTTTTCCCCCCCCTGATGAATTCAGTAACTCTGGAAATGAGACTCCAGAAGCATCTGAATTTCAGGAGTACATCAGCCCCACGCTCAACCAGAACGACCTCCAGCTATCTGTTTCTCCTTGCAACTCAAGAGTGTAAGAAACCACAGCAGACACTTGCTAATTCAGAGAAAAAAGCAGCACCCAAGGGACTTACTCTGCAGGTTAAGCTCACAAGTATCCAACTTTCAGCAACACCAGAAGCTCAGAGATCAAGCCAAACCCCTCCTCCATGCCCACTCCCTCCCAGCTCAGGGTCAAACGTTTGCCCAGAGGCAAAGCTCCAGCTGTTACCAGCCAATAGCTTCCCATTCCCCCACAGTGTGGCTGGCAAAAGTAACCCCAGATGTCCTGCCAGGACAGTTGCAGGTGTTATAGAGCACAAGGTCACACCCCACCTACCTGGTTAATGTGTTCTCCAGGCACATTATTGCTCTGCAGCATCATCTATCAACACCTTCTTGTACTGGCCATGGCCCGTGGCAACAAATTTATACCTTTTGCCAGGAGTAGACTGAGAAGGAGAGAAAGAAGGATCCAAAGTCAGCATTTTTTCTCCATCAAATAGGCAGTTCAGATCAAAGAACAGATATAGTTGAGGGCTTGGAGACACTCTGCTCTGTACTCCCTTCTTGCCCCTCCCATGTGAACCCTTTGCACAGACCATCCTCCACTTTGCATCCTCCTGTTGCCCATCTTGCACTTGCTGGGTTACCTTGCATTCTACAACCACAGGCATCATGGGAGAGGGCTCATCTGAGAGTCCAGACCCCCCTCAACCCAAGTTTGGTTCCACCTATGGCAAGAGCCAATTTCATTTGCCACATTGCTGGCAGCAGTACCCACCCAGGAGCATACTTTGATATTCCTCTCCCAGCATGGACAGTACAAGCAGCAGAAGCACCAAAGCCCAGATCCATCTGCAATTGATGATACTCTTCAGTTCAGTTCTGCTCAGTTTTGCCTGGTTTTTTTACTCTGGAGATTCAGAAGTATGACAAGAGTGAAGTAGCTCACATCTGCAGTTAAATGTGAGCCTAGAGGCTGAGGCTGGGGCTCCAAACATGCTGTCCAAGAGACCCTTCAGTAGCCCAGGCTATAAAACTGTCTCCCCCACTATTTTAACACAAGTTGGAGCAATAAGAGCTCTTCCTCCCAGTAACCCGAGAGGTATCCAATTGCATTGATGGATACAGGCAGCCCTACACAACATCTCAATGCATCCAAACCAGCCAAGAGCTGTTCTCTTTCACAGCAGAGGCTGCATTCTGACTCACCTTGACACTGGCCTCAGGCTTGGGATTGCCCTTCTGTTCCCAAAGGCTTCTCTTACTCACGATGTCTCCAGCCACAATATCCTGAGAAGATCAAAGAATGGCTTGGGTCGGAAGGGACCTTCAAAGCTCAGCTAGTCCAACCCCCCCATGTCAGTAGGGACATCCCCAACTAGGGCAGGTTGCTCAGAGCCCCAAACAACCTGATCTGCAATGGTTACAGGGATGAGACATCTACCACCTCTCTGGGCAACCTGGGCCACCACCCCCAGGATAAAACATTTCTAGAGTCCTCTTTCAGTTCAAACAATCACCTCTCATCCCAGTACAACAGGCCCTGCTCAGAAGTTTGTCCCCAGCTTTCTGAGCAGCCCATTTAAGTCCTGGAAGGCCACTACAAGGTCTCCTGGAGCCTTCTCTTCTCCAGGCTGAACAAGCCCAACTCCCTCAGCCTGGCCTCACAGCAGAGGGTTTCCAGCCCTGCCAGCATTGCTGTGGCATCCTCTGGCCCTGCTCCAACAGGTCCCTGTCTGTGCTGAGGACTGCAGAGCTGACCCCAGCACTGCAGGGGGATCTCAGCAGAGCACAGCAGAGGAGCAGAATCCCCTCCCTGTCCTGCTGCCCACGCTGCTGGGGATCAGCTCAGGATATGGCAGGGGCTGGTCTGTATCCTCCTGTTCTTCTATGGCTCTGAGCCTGTCACATGCACTCGTGTGACCCCAGCTGTCCCCCTGCCAACACCCTTCTGCTGTGCATGATGGGTCTCAGCAGAGCAGAGGGGCAAGATTCCCTCCCTTCACCTGCTCCTGGTGCTGCAGCCCAGGACACAGCTGTCTTCTGGGCCAAGCAGAAGATGATGTTCTCGTTACCCTTTACTGCTCAGGCCACTGAACATGCCTTTGTTCACATCCCTTTCCAAGCCACACATCTGGGCTCCTTTTTTTTTTAATTCATAGCATCACATCATCTGACCTGTGGCAGCTGCAGCTGAAACCCCATGACTGGGAAAACCTCTTCCTATTCCCAGCATATCCAATGCTTCCCCCATCTCTCTCCCTCTCTCTAACAAAAGCCTGGCTCCAAGCTCCAAGATACTTGTTTTCTTAAGCTCACTAACTATTGACAACATGTTTACATCGTGGCTTTATTTATGTGGAAGGAATTCAGCTCATAAACACAGACTTGCAACCTTCACGTTAACAGAAGCAGCCTCAGAGTGACCAGAAAGTGACATTACCGAGAGCAGTGCAGGATGTTCTTTGCAGTTTAAACAAGCTTGTAAGATTTATCACTTTGGTACTAAATGCAGCTTTATGCTCAACATCTGAAGCTCACTGCTAGCCCCTGCATAAGACATGTTCTGCCCACCAGTCGACTGCATTCCCATTCCCAAACCAGAGCCTCAACCAGCACCCCCGAGGCTTTCCTGGCTGTACCATCAAGGAACGGTTTGGGAGCCTAGCATGGATAAAGCTAAGCTCTAAGGACTTGCATCCTGGTGGGAATGGAGCTTCAGTACAGAATGATAGGTTTGGTTGGAAGAAACCTTTAGGGTGATCCAGTCCAACCATCAACCCAGCAGTGCCAGGCCACTGCTAAGCCAAGGCCCTCAGCACCACATCTGCACAGCTTTTCAGTCCCTTCACCGCTGCCCTGGGCAGCCTGTTCCAGGGTGTGCNGGGGTGGTTGAGAGCCCCTCCTGGGGACTCAGGTTTCTGGGAGGGGAGTTGTGTCTGTATTACCTTTTTTACCTTGTATATCTGTGTATATAACTGTATATACTGTAAATATCTGCTTGTAAATTGTGCCAGCTGTAAATATAAGCTTCATTCAAATTTCCAGAGCCGACTGAGTCTAGTCTGGGTGATTTCTAAAGTGTGGGGGGGGCAGGGAACACCCAAACCATCACACAGGGTTTGGCAACCCTTTGGGGGAAAAAGTTGTTCCTCCTGTCCAACCTAAACTTCTTCTGGCACAACCTGAGGCCCTTTCCCTCACCCTGTCACTTGCTCCTTGGAAGAAGAGACCAATCCCACCTCACATCAACCTCCTTTCAGGGAGTTGTAGACAGCCTCTTCTCCAGGCTGAACAACTCCACTTCCCTCAGCTGTTCTCCAGACACATCACCAGCTCTGTTGCCCTTCTTTGGAGCCACCTCAGCACTTCGACATCTTCCTTGTATTGAGGGACCCAATCTGAATGCAGCACTCAAGCTGTGGCCTCACCAATGCCCAGTACAAGGGGACAATCTCTGCACTGGTCTCGCTGGTCACACTACTGCTGATCCAGGCCAGGATGCTGTTATCTGCCTTGACCACCTGGGCACATCCTGGCTCATTCAATTGGCTGTCAACCACACACACCCAGGCCCTTCTCCAAGCAGCTTTCCATCCACTCTCCCCCAAGCCTGGAGCATTGCATTAGCACAGTTGCAATACCATAGATGCCTTTGAGGCTGGTGGACATCACCACTGAGCCATACCAACAGACTAACACAAGCATTGTGCCCTCATTGCAGCCACTCTGCCCTTGCACATGCAGAAGTCCAGCAAACCTCCTACCTTACAGGGCTGGGTCTTCACAGCAGACTGAGCTGCCACCTCTCCAGTCTCCCAAAGGCTTTTTGTGCTGGATACCATCATGCTCATGTTAGGAAGGTCGAGAGAAGGCAGTCTGACAGGTTTTGGAACCTTTGTGGAGGTCTAGAAAACAAAGAAAGAAAGATCACTCTGTAATTAGAAGTCCTCGGGGATGGGGTGGTTGTAAAGGGAGACTTGCTGGCTCCTAGCAGAGGGTCCCACCATTTAAACAGGGGAAAATGAGGAAACAAGGATGGAACAGATCACTAAAGGAAACCTGCTTCATGCTGTGGAGGGAGATAGAGACAGGAGAAATCATTGCTTCCATCCAAGCGAAGACAATTCAGTTGTCAGCTCCCAGATGGTAAGACTGAGAGGCAGAGTGGGACAGCAACACTGAGCAAAGAAAGCTCCTTGGAGAACAGGGACAGAGAGACCACCCAGCAGCTCACCTCAATAGCCTGTGTGTACTGCTCCAGCTTGTCATCGATCTTCGACACAGGGAGCGGGGGCTGGGACTTCTTTATGCTGTTACTAGAGAGCAGAGAAGAGGATTAAAGAGATCTCTCAGTGCCTCAAGGAGCCTGTTGCTCCTGCCCTTCCCTGCAGCAGCCCCCTCCAGCACCCTCCTTTGCAGGAAGGCTCCTGCTTTACCCCAAGCCAACCCCAGAAATACCTTTTCTCTATCGAGCGGTTCAGCGACTCGGTCCTGTCCGTGATCTGAAGCGGCCAGAGAATAGAAAGAGATTACTTTTGTCCATGGACCTCAGCAGGTCACCTTAGCTGAGCATAATTCAACTATGCCTCTTCCCTGACTCCTCAGACTTTGGTTAGAAATGCCTTGCTCAGTCCCACGTTCCCACACCAGTCAGAGGCAGCAACCACCTCCCTTTCCTTCTCTTTTCCAAGACAGGTGAGCAGAATCCCAACCGAAAGCATCAGTGGACAGTAGCAGCCCAACCAGTTTCAGGGGCAAACTGACCACATACAGCTTCACTGAGAGCTAAGCAACCACCAAGACCATTTCCTCTGCTGCATCTTTCTCAGGCACTTGGTTTTCCTAGAGAGAGAAAGTGGCAAGTGTGGAAAGAGGAAAGTAGAGGCACTCTCAGCCACATCTGTAGAAGGGCCAAGCATGACAGGAGCACAGGCATGAGTTGCATCAACATATCCATGCCAGAGAAGCTCACAGACAGGGTAAGTCAGCATGTGGAGCCAGCAGCAATGAAGCTCTTCAAGTCAAACCAGCAGGAAGGAGCTTGGCACAAGAGGCTCCTATACAAGAGCTCTTTGGCCAAGACAGGAAGGTAAAAGCTTCGCATTCACTGAATAAAGGAAAGCTGAACTGTTGCTAAACCTCACAGCTCTTGCATGCCCCAGAACACAAAAGCACAGAGTGAAAAGTCACTTTCAAGGAGAGGCTTTTTCTTAACACCAGTTCCTACATAGCCAGGAAGCAGCAACCAAGCAACAAGAAACCATCTCTGCCCCATAAAACTGCTGCTTGTGCCACGGCAAACATCACCTACTAAATGCTGCTTCGTGCATGCTGGCTAAGTGCTCCTTTTAAGATGCTTTCAGGATGCCAGTGGTAAATTTCAGCTAAGCAGAAGATTAGACAGCATCAGAGAGAGGCCACATTGAACAGCTGTGCCCAAGAGCACAGCCAACAAATGGTGCAACCTCAGCTAATAGAGATGTGTCAGGGAGAGTGGCTCTGCAGGGTCCCCACGCATCAGTGTGACAGATCAAGAGCCAGCTTCTTCTGGCTGCCTGCTGCCAGCTCATTCCTTTGCTCAGTGCTGTAGGAATTGATGCTGGCCTCTGGGCCATGTCTTCAGAGATAGAATTGCTCAACCCATTGATGGGTGAACTGGCACCTTCTGGGTGCCAGCACCTGAAAGGGGAACCTGGTAGCTCCCTGCCTATGTCTCAGCTTCTCAGTCATAAGTGGATAAGATATCAACAGGCAAAAACCTTGTCCACCCTGACAGAGAGGTGCTGTGCAGGTGGAAAGCACCCAGAGGTGCTTCCAAGAGTTGCTGAGGGCAACCTGATCTAATTGGGGATGTTCCTGCTGACTGCAGAGGGAGTTGGACTGGATGACCTTCAGAGGTCCCTTCCAGCCCAACCCATTCTGATTCTATAAAGCAGCTTCAAGTTAATCACCAAGCAGCCTAGAGAAAAGGCTGTAGGTGACAACAGATATCACAATCTAGGTGGGAATAAGCTTTCCCCAAGCTACTTGGAGACTACCTTCCCCTGGACAGCAGAACAATTCCTCACAGCAAGAGTTGTGCATTTCTCTGGTGCAAAGCACTATGTGAAGGTCAGAAGCAGCCACAGTTGCTCACCTTATAGCCCAGAGCTCACAAGCAGCTTGAGACAAAGCAGCACTGCAACAAGGCTTCCCTCCTGCCACCACACAGATACATCAGGCTCACAGGGTGTCAGGGGCTGGAAGGGACCTCAAAAGATCATCCAGTCCAATCCCCTGCCAGAGTACCAGATCCTACAGGAACACATTCAGGCAGGCTCTGAATATCTCCAGGGAGGGAGACTCCACAACCCCCCTGGGCAGCCTGGTCCAGTGTTCTGTCACCCTCAAAGGGAAAAAAAATCCTCCTCACGTTCACATGAAGCTTCCTATGCCTCAGCTTCCACACACTGCCCCTTGTCCTGCCTGGCTCCAGCCTCCTGGCACTCACCTTTACATCTTTATAACCATGAACGAGGTCACATCTCAGACTCCTCCAAGCTGCAGAGCCCCAGCTCCCTCTGCTCTCCTAAGAGAGGTGCTCCACCCCATCCTTTTTGTGGCTCTGCACTGGACTCTCTCAAGCAGTTCCCTGAGCTCCTTCTTGAACTGAGGGGCCCAGAACCGGACACAAAGTCCCAGGTGAGGCCTCACCTGGACAGAGTAGAAGAGGAGGAGGAGAACATCCCTCTACCTACTAACCACAACCCTTCTAATCCCACTCCAGAATAGCATTGGCCTTCTTGGCCACCAGAGCACACTGCTGGCTCATGGCCAACCTTCCATCCACCAGGACCCCCAGGTCCTTTTCCCTTTCACTGTTTTCCAGCAAGCCAGTCCCCAACCCACACTGGCACATGGGGCTGCACTTTCCCAGGTGCAAGACTCTGCACTTGCTCTTGTTGAACTTCATCCCATTTCTCCCTGCCCAGCTTTCTGGCCTCTGGTTTATCTTATAGAATGGCCTAGGTTGGAAGGGACCTCAAGGATCATCCAGCTCCAACCCCCTGCCATAGGCAGGGACACCTCCCACTAGAGCAGGCTGCTCAAGGCCTCATCCAGCCTGGCTTTAAACACCTCCAGGGAGGAAGCATCCACAACCTCCCTGGGCAACCTGTGCCAGTGTCTCACCACCCTCACTGTAAAGAACTTCCTCCTAACATCCAGTCGGAATCTCCCCTCTTCCAGGCCACACTGCTCCCAGACTGAATCACCCAACATCACACTGCCACCCAACATCTGCCTGCTCCAGATGTGCATCTAGCCTCCACCAGCCACAGCTGGCAGGGGAGTTGAACACACACACCCCCCTCCCCTCCACTGCAGATGCTCTCCTCCTTCCACTCCAAGCAATAGTTCTGCTGTGCCAAAACACCTTCTTGGTGGCCAGCAGGTTTAATTCTTTGTGTTCACACAAAGCCCTGCTGGATGAGGTGTAAAGATCCTCCTGCCTTTGGAAAGATCCCAAGCTCATAGTTCTCCTGAGCAGCTTTACACCCTGTGAGCTCTGACATCACCGCTCCAGAACGCAGGCTGCATTGCTAACCTTTCCCTGGGCTAATCCCAGCAGCAGCTCAGGAAGCTATGTGTGTTTTGGGCTTGGAGTCACAAAAGTTCCAGCCCATAAAAAGGTGCTTGGAAGTGTTTCCTACATTTCCCCACCAGTCCCACTCCGGGGCTATGTTTTGGCCACCTCCACTCTACAATCTTAACATTAGCATGTGGCCTCCATCCAAACCATTTTCCCCCCTCTTGCTATTTGACTTTAAAAAGGCTTCTCCCTTCAGAAGCAGGGCAAGGGGCTGCTGGCTGCCCTCCCCTCACTCAGAAGCAGGGCAAGGGGCTGCTGGCTGCCCTCCCCTCACTCAGAAGCAGGGCAAGGGGCTGCTGGCTGCCCTCCCCTCACTCAGAAGCGGGGCAAGGGGCTGCTGGCTGCCCTCCCTAAAGGGAAACCTTCCACTTACACTCCATTTACTGGTGCAAGAAGAAGCACTCCTGCAATCCTCCTCATCTACTCAGCAAATATTGACCAAGAAGCTAATAGTAAAGACCTAAATGCAGGTGCCAGAAGGCTGCCCTAAAGTCTCCCCAGAGCCTTTTCTTCTCCAGGCTGAACAGCCCCAAATCACTCAGCCTGCCCCCACACAGGAGGTGCTCCACCCCTCTGATCATCTCCACAGACCTCTCAGACCCTCTCCAGCAGGCCCATATCCTTCCTGTGCTAGAAGCTCCAGAGCTGGAGCCTCACAAGAGCAGAAGGGCAGAATCCCCTCCTTTTACCCACTGGCCACTCATCTTTTGATGCAGCCCAGGACATGTTTGGCTTTTGGGCTGCCAGTGACCATTGCTGGGTCATTTTCAACCACCTCATCAACAAGCACTTCCACATCCTCCTCTGCAGGGCTGCTCTCAATCCACTCACCACCCAGCCTGGATTTGTGCTTGGGACAGCCCCTCCCCAGGTGCAGGACCTTGCACAATACCACCCAGCAGATTTTACAGCCTCACCACTCCCCTCGCTTCTACAAGTGACAAGCTTAAGCCTCACAAAGACCAAAATCCTCTCACTCCAGGAATCACTTCTGTGCCTATTGCATTTAAAGCACAGGCACAGAATGGAGGCTTTGCTGTCAGCACAACAGGAGTCAGGAGATGCCATTCGGGCACTGTTAGAAGAGGAAGTGTCACAACAGCAGTGATGGAGAAGGACACAGTGCTCCAGAGGTCAGGAATCCCAGTTTGTTTCAGTGAACTTGAGTCAGAGTGTTGGATTTTATTCTAGGTAAGAGAGGGAAATTGAACTGCTTCAGGCTTTTGGGTTGGGTTTTTCCCCCCCTCCTTGGGGGGAGGGAAGGGAAATTTCATTTTCTGATGAAGTTCACATGTAGTCTTTGACCAAATTCACAAGCTGGAAGCACTGACATCTTTCACAGTATTACAGCATTCCCTGGAGCCCTCAGTGAACTTTAGACTTTTACAGTGATTGGCAAAGTAGACACAGATCGTTACAGCATCCAACAGCTCCAGCAAAGCAGGAGGAGAGGAGGTTGACAACCGAGGCAGATGAGGGAAACAGATGAAGTGATTTGCCCCAGCCTGCAGCAGGGATGGGGTAACAGGACTCACACTCTGCTAACCTAAGCCCCGGATCACCTTTCCTTGCCCTTAGTTAGGTGCTCTACTGCAATCACTGCCCTGTTGCCAGAGGGACCCTGAACACGAACCTTGGTGGAGCACACAGCAATGGGATCAGAGGATGGTTCCTCCTCCTCTTCCAGGCTGGCTGGGCTTGGAGCCTCCTGCTGCTTTTCTTGTGTTTCATCATCATCATCATCTTCAACTCTCCTCCTTTTCTTTTCCTGAGTGCAGAAAATGAAGAAGGCAGGGAGTGAGCTGGTCAGGCTGTGCACCAGCAGTGCTCTGTCCAGCCTCCTGGGCTTCCTGCTTTGTGCTGAGCACACAAACTGAGGTCACATCATCTCATTTCACGATGTCCAGAGAGAAGGTCCTCTTGGGGGAGAATCAGAGAAGCTTGGGAGGTTCAATGTTTTAAAGTGATATGGCCATGGGTCTCTGCATCAGCTCATAACTATTTCTTACCACTGTTGAGAGGGGAAAATGTGAATTTCTCATTTGGAGGCCACAAGGAGCTGCCTTTAAAGGGTTGGAAAAGGTCACACACAGATCAGATGCAAAAAGCACACAAGCCTCAGCAAGTCAAAAACCCATTTACAGCAGAGGATCCATGAAGCTCAACCACCCCAGCTCTAGGGCTTGCACACCACTCCAGATCCAGCTTGGTCTCCTGTTAATCAGCAATTACCCCTCACCAAGAGAGCAAAGAAGAGAAACCTCAGCTGGGAGCAATACAAGACTTAGAGATACATCAAGCCAAAGTGCTCCAGAGGTGCAATAAAGGCTGGGGAGAGGGGAAATAAAAAGACAAGCAGCAGTAAACTTTAGATTTGAGTTCTCATGGTGGGCTACTCACTGCCCACAAAAGCCACAGGAGAAATAGCAGCACTTTCCTTCTCAGTGTTGCAAGGAGATGACTAAACCACCACAAACTCTGGCACCAAACACATCACCCTCTTGAGAGGGCAGAGGCTGTCTGCAGCAAGGAGGCACAAGGGTGAGAAGGGCACCAGCCCCAGGTTATGCCATCAAAGCACATCTACCTGGGCTCAATGCCCAGCTGCATAAGCAGCAATAGTGGACTGAGTTCTCAGAAAGCAACCCCAGCTCTCCCACCAGCTCCTCCTGATCCCACCTTTAGTTCAGCTCTCTCTTCTTCATCCTGCTCTTGGACCTGTTCTTCCTCCTGGCACAGCCTTTCTTCCTCCCCAGTAGCCACATTCTCCTCAGGGGTCTCCTCTGGGCTGTCCCCATCCATCTGAATCTGCTCCAGTTTGGCTTCTGCTTCCCTCACACTACTGTCCTCTTCTTGATAGGACTGTCGTGGAGATCTAGGAGTGGAGGAGAGAGGTTGAAGAAGCAATCCACATTGTTAGGAGCCTACAGACACCAGCAGGTACCTCAGACCTCTAGAAATCCCATTTTATCATTCCCCAAAGCCTACAACTTGCAGAGTATCCTACACACAGCCCCACAGCCACTTCATGGTCTCTTCCAGCTCTAGGTGCCCAGACCTAACAGCAGTCACATCACACTCCCAAGTTTTGAGCCTCCAAAGGAACCCAAACAAGAGTTGTGGCAGAGCCAAAGGTGTCTGCACCTTTACAGCCTCACCACAGGCAAGATGCTCTGGAAAACAGAGCTAGGACCTCAAGCAGAGGGCACAACCACTGTGATGAGCTGCTGACTCAATTCCCTACTCTTCTACAGCCAGAATCCTAGGTCAGCCAGCATGCTCTGTGGTCCTCACCCCTATGGTTCCCAGCATCAATTCAACCTGAGAGCACCAAATAGAGCCTTGTTTCCCTCAACTCATCTTCCCTGCCAACAGAGCTTCCTGCTGGAGGAGGATCCAACCAACAACAGGTCAACTTCTTTGCCAAAAGTCCCCTTTTCCCTAGCTGAAGGTAAGCTCCACGACTGCACAGCCACCCTGTACACCTGAGCCCAAGCCTAACTTTGGCCCACAGGACTAACTGACACCTTGTGGCACTCATCTCACAGCCCAGCAAAACAAGGAGACCCAAAGCAGCCTGGGACCCTCCTTGGCTTAGGTTCAGAAACCAAACCAGCCATCCCAAAGCCACACACACCAGGATTCTTCCAGATGGCCCTGCTCACTGTAGGGGGATTGGACTAGGTGACCTTTAAGTGTCCCTTCCAACCCAAATTGGTCTTACCCCCCTTAGGTCTCCAAGGCTGCAGAGAGGAGCTCCAAAGCAGTTGGCTTTGCCGAAGCAGAGCAGCCCATGCCTTTGGGCCCAGAGTCAGTGGGAACATGTCACCCTGGAGCTCTCCCTGGCTCACAGCCATGCACCAGCATGTCAGAATAGCTTTCTCCTCCCATCCATCCCCTAGAAGATCACAAGCAAGCCTAGAGAGCTGGCCAGCAGGCAGCTGCCAAAGCACAAGGCTGACTCACCACTTCTGCCTCACCAGCCAGCACCAAAACATGAGGAAAAAAAGGTCAAGTAAGACTTTTCCACCCACCCCTTTGCTGCTGAGAAGGCAGCTTCCAGGACATCCATCATCCAGCCCTCCCCACTGACCCCACAAAGTAAGATTTTAGCTCTCTTGGCTTGTTACTAAGCATCCTCCCACAACAGCACAGTCACCAGCAGCAAACAGGCTCCAAAGGTCCAGGCAACTAGTTTCTCTTCACCAAGAAACCAACAATGCCTCCAGCTCACACTGAAACTGAAGGCCAGCAGAACATGATGGCAGGAGGCCATAGAATGCCTCTGGCACCACAGCAATTTCATACAATCAGTCAGGGTTGGAAGAGACCACAAGGATCAGCCAGTTCCAACCCCCCTGCCATGGGCAGGGACACCTCACACCAGATCATGCTGGCCAGAGCCTCATCCAGCCTGGCCTTAAACACCTCCAGAGATGAGGCTTCCACCACCTCCCTATGAAACCTCTTCCAGGGTCTCACCACTCTAATGGTGAACTTCTTCCTAACCTCCAGTCTGAACCTCCCCATTCATAGCTTTGTTCCATCCCCCCTGGTCCTATCACTGCCTGACTGCCTAAAAAGTCCCTCTCCAGCTTTTCTGTAGTTCCCATACAAGAGGCAGATGGTCCAATACAGCTCCCACTCTCCTGCAGGCATCTTCTACCACAAAGTGAGGAACCAGAGCCAACAAGAAGATATAACTCAAGGAAAGCACAAGCTGTTGTGGCTCCACCCAACAGAGAGCAACTGTCTCCATCCCCTCATTCATAGCCAACACCTAAACATTGTCCACATACACCTCTTCAGGTAAAAGAAAAGTCAGGAAACCACAACACTGCCCCAGCATGGTGCATGCCCACCAGACCCACAGCCTACCTGTGGTGCCACCACACTCCGAGCCTGTCTCTATGCAGGACCTTTATAGAGTACAACCACTCTCTAGGACACGATCCCAGCATCTGCAAGAAGCCTCCCTCCCAGCAAGCCCATCAAACCTAAACTCCTTCATCTGTGCTTCCCAAGCAGGCTCCTTTAGAGTTCCACCCATCTCTGATGGGCTTCACCTGCTAATGGAGGCCACCCCTCCTGCTCAGAACCATTAAGGTTGGAAAAGACCTTTATGATCATCAAGTCCAACTGTTAACCCAGCACAGCCAGGTCACCACTAAACCACATCCTGAAGTGCCAGGCCTGCACAGTTTCTGAGCACCTCCAGGGATGGTGACTCCACCACCTCCTCCTCCCTGGGCAGCCTGTTCCACCACCTCACCATTCTTGCCATAAAGAAATTCTTCCTAATCTCCAACCTAACCCTCCCCTGGCACAACTTCAGGTCATTTCCTCTCATCCTATTACCTGATACTAAGGAGAAGAGACAAACCCCCACCTCGCTGCAGCCTCCTTTCAGGGAGCAATGAGGTCTGCCTTCAGCCTCCTCTTCTCCAGGCTCCCTCAGCAGCTTGACATAAGCCCTCTCTGTTCCCCTACCCCTTCACCAGCTGCGTTGCCCTTCTCAGACCAACACCAGCACCACAAAACAAACCCAAGGAGCAATTTGTGGAGAGGATAACACAACCCTTTCCAGCTCATCCTCTTCTGAGGGCCAAGGAGGGAACAGCAGTGACTGTTCTCCCTAGACAAGCTCTTTCAAAAGGGGCTTGGGGAAAAAAAAAAAGAGGCAGCACTTCAAAAAGCAGCTGGGGCTTGCCTCGCTCCCACAGATGTGACAATCAACATCCTGAGGTGCTTGAGCAACGCTGGCGGGGTCAGGGCTGCAAAGGTGCAGCCTGCGGAGAGCTTCAGCTGCGCTGTTTGGGAAAAGGCACGCAAGAGGCCAGCTCTGTTTGTTTGCTCAGCTGTAAATATTAATCTTAGGCAATTTTTTTCGGTCTCAGGGGTAAAGAAGAGGCTGTGTCACCGCTGGGCCAGAGCTGCCCACGAAATCAAGCTGCTGAGAGAGCTGACTCGCAGAGTTCCTGTGCAGGTAGATGGTGGTATCCAAGGGAAGTGGTTAAGGCAAGGGCTGAGAGGTAGGAGGTGGGGACTGAGCAGCTGGCAGCTGAGCAACTTTCTGGGCTCTTTGCTGCCTGTTTTTCTCCCCCTGGAAGAGGAGTCAAGCACAAGGTGGGCTGGGGCCATGAGACTTCACTCTGCTGTCATGAGCCAGGAAGCAGCAGTAACTTTAGAACAGCTTTTTAGGCTGGCCTGGATTGTGTTAGAGGCCATTTCAGCCCCTGCAGCAGCTCAGGTGGCTTAAATCTGCTGTTGTCACTCCTCCAAGCCCAGGCAAAGTCCTGGCAGGCTGCCACTGCTGGGAAGTGCAAAGCTCAATCCAAACATCCCTGATGCCTGGGGCGGTTCCCGAGCCTGTTCCTCACTGCTAGCCCAAATGGCATGAGGACAGCACTGACCCCAGCAGTCCTGCCTGATGATGCTCCAGCCTCTGGCTTTGTCCTGTGTGTGCTAGGCTTGACCTGGGCTGGGTCACCCCTCTTTGGAGATGCTCCTTTTTGATGGGGATGTTGATTCCACTCCCTTTGGTCCAGTTGTGTCCTACCCACCTCTGTTTGCGCTGCTCGAGCTTCTGGGACCAGTCACTGAAGCCCTCATCCTCCTCCAGCTCCGAAGTCCCAGATGGCTTAAAGTCATAGCTGAAACAGCAAGAAGGAAAGTTAGGGGCAGAGAGATGCAAATAAACCCCAAACATGCCCTGAAAGACCCACAGTTATTTCGTGCTCTTCCCTCTGGCTGCTCCCACATCCCATTTGAAGCCTTATCCTCTTTGTCATGTGCTTAGGAGCACTCATGTGCAAAGAAGGTCTCTTGAGGCATCACTGCAAGGTAGAGAGGAAGAAGGAGCAACTCCACATCCCCACCAGGAGCCTGCCTGGTCTCTGGTGCTGCACACAGGCAAGCAAAAGACAAGCAGCATATCAAAACCCATAAGTTTTCTTCTGCATCAGTGCTGGCCCTAACTTGTTTGGACCAAAGGCATTTCCAGCTCAGGTGCTGCTTGTCCTATGCATGTGCACAGCCCCAAAGAAAAGACAGCAGCCAGAGTTAGCCTGAGTGAATCACTGGGTAAGGAAGGAGTGAAGACTCAGAGACCAGGACACAAGCTTCAGTTCATAGCATTCTAGAATGGTTGGAGTTGGAAGGGACCTTAAAGATCACCTAGACCCAACATGCCAGGGCAGAGACATCTGCCACAAGCCCAGGTTGCTCAAAGCCTCAGCCAGCCTGACCTTGAACACTTCCAGAGCTGTGGCATCTACAGATTCTCTGGGCACTGTCTCACCAAATTCACAGTATAGATTTTTTTGGTTGTGTCTAATCTTTCAGTCTGCAACTGTTACCCTTCCTCCTATCACTATGCTCCCCAGAGAAGAGCCACACCTCAGCTTTCTTATCAGCTCCTTAAAGCACTGCAAGGCCACCAGGTCTCCTGGAGCCTTCTCTTCTCCAGGCTCAACAAGCCCAGCTTGGCCTCACAGCAGAGCCCTCCCAGCATTGCTGTGGCCTCCCCTGCCCCTGCTCCAACAGGTTCCTGTCTGTGCTGTGGACTCCAGAGCTGCCCCAGCACTGCAGGGGAGTCTCAGCAGAGCACAGCAAAGGGGCAGAGTCCCCTCCCTACCACTGCTGCCCAAGCTGCTGGGCATCGGCCCAGGACAGGCTGGCAGCACTCAGTGCCAGCTTATCACCCACTAGAATCCAGTGCTTGATCCAATGCTTGATCCAATAGGTTGGACTGGATGATCTTGGAGGTCTCTTCCAACCTGGTTGATTCTATTCTATTCTTGCTGGGCCAGGCTTCACCAGGAGGGTGTTCCTTTTTCTCTGGCCATCCCCTGGTCTCTGCTGCAGCTGCTGACAGCCACCTGGGCTTGCTCATGCAGCCAGGGTCAGCCCTGGCTATTAATCTTCTGAAAAGCTTTGCTTTCCCTTGTGTAAACACTTCCCTCGGCTCTTCCCGTGCTGGGACACATCCCATCCATGTCACTGCTGTTTGTGCAAACCCTCCCCCAGCATTTCCTCACGCCAAAGGGACAGAGTGAAGCTTCTCCCTTCTCTTCCCCTCACTAAAAGAGAGATAACTTGCCAAATGGTGGCTTTGCAGGAAGAAGCACGGAGGTGCTTTGGTTGGAAAAGATCTTGAAGATCATCCAGTCCAAGGGTTCTCCAACTCCACCAAGGCTGGTGCTAAACCATGTCCCTCAGCACCACACCTCTGCCTTCTCTGAACACCTCCATGCACAGCCTTGGGAGCTGGAGGGATGGAACTCAGCTTCAGCAGGGCTGGGCTGGCTCTGTGCCTTCCCTGGGGGTGTGTTGGCAGAGGGTCTGATAAGTTCCCAAACAGCGTTGTTCAGCCTCCTTTGCTCCTTGAGAGCTTCTCCAGTGGCTTCAGCACAGGTTTGTGGTCAGGACCACAAACACCAAAGCAATTCTGCCTTGGGCATCATCAGTGCTGCAGCTCATCTGAAGCCCTGAGCAGAATCCCATCCTGATTCTGCATCAAATCAAAGTCTTCTCCTGAGGCATCCACAAGCTACTGCTGCACTGCTGCACAATGGGTTGCCCAGAGAGGTGTTTAAGGCCAGGCTGCATGGGGCTCTGGGCAGCCTGCTCTAGGGTAGGGTGTCCCTGCCCATGGCAGGGCAGTTGGAACTGGCAGATCCTTGTGGTCCCTTCCAACCCTGACTGATTCTATGCTGCAGGAGATAACCCAGTCCTGGCTGCAGCATCCTAAACTTAGGCAGCCTCACCACTCAAAGGTCTAAGGAGATGCTGAAGCATGGCAGGAGCTGAGATATGTTCATACATGTGGCTGAGCAGCTGGTTTTGGTGCATCCCCCTGTGAGCACACCTGGGATGCATGTTTTTGTAAACCCTCAGAGAAGTGCTCCATATTTCAAGACATGGAGGTCATGGAGGAGGCCAAGAATCTCCTGACACCTCCTGAGAGGCCAGAAAGGCAAAGCAAAGGCTCGCTCATGTATCTGAACCTCTGAAATGTGAACTAATCTGGGAGTGCCACATCCTAGCTCCCACTCCCAGGTGATGTGACCACCCTGTGTCCCAGACCCAGCTGTGAAGCTGCCACCTTCTCAGACCAACGTTTGCAATGGGGCTGCCCACCCAGGACCCCTGGCTGAGAGGCAAATTTCCTTGTGAATGCAAGGAAAGAAACAAGAAAAGCCCCAATGATCCTCATGCATGGACAGCACACATCTGGTGCTGGCAGCTGTGTGTCCTGGGAGGTCTGTGGCTCTGCACTGCAGAAGGGTCTTGGCAGGGGGACAGCTGGGGTCACACAAGTGCATGTGACAGGCTCAAAGCCATAGGAGAAAAGGGGGATCCAGACCAGCCCCTGCCATATCCTGGGCTGGTCCCCAGCAGTGTGGGCAGCAGGGGCAGGGAGGGGATTCTGCCCCTCTGCTGTGCTCTGCTGAGATCCCCCCTGCAGTGCTGGGGTCAGCTCTGCAGTCCTCAGCACAGCACAGACAGGGACCTGTGGGAGCAGGGCCAGAGGATGCCACAGCAATGCTGGCAGGGCTGGAAGCCCTCTGCTGTGAGGCTGAGTTGGGAGTGTTCAGCCTGGAGAGGAGAAGGCTCCAGGGAAACCTTGTGGTGGCCTTTCAGGACTTAAATGGGCTGCTCCGAAAGCTGGGGACAGACTTCTGAGCAGGGCCTGTTGTGACAAGGGGTGATGGTCTGAACTAAAAAATGGGAGATTCAGACTAGAGAGAAGGAAGAAATGTTTGACACTGAGGGCAGTGAGACCACGGCCCAGGTTACCCAGAGAGGTGGCAAATGTCTCATCCCTGGACCCATTGCAGGTCAGGTTGTTTGGGGCACTGAGCAACGTGCTCTAGCTGTAGATGTTCCTGCTGACTGTGGGGGGATCGGACTAGGTGACCTTTAAAGGTCACCTTCTAGTGGCCTTTCAGTGCTTTACAGGGCTGTTATGAAGGATAGGGAGGAATCTTCACCAGAGAATGTAGTCAGAGGACAAGGAGCAATGGTTTCAAAATGAGAGAGAGGAGATTCAGCAGATTCAGACTAGAGAGAAGGACATTTTTGCCACTAAGGGCGGTGAGAGCCTGTCCCAGGTAGCCCAGAGAGGTGGTAGATGCCCCCTCCCCAGACCCATTGCAGGTCAGGTTGTCTGGGACTCTGAGCAACCTGCTCTAGTTGCAGATGTCCCTGCTGAGTTCAGAAGGGTTGGACAAGATGTCCTTGGAAGCTGCCTCCCAGCCCACCTGAGTCTGTCATTCCATCAGCACGGAGCAGGGAGCAAAACATCTCGTTTCAGGCACTGTTCCTCTTGTCATTGCCCCTTCACAGACGTTCAAGCACTCCATTAAATTTGAGCACCACCAAGGATCCCAGGGGGTCAGCAGCGTGTCTGCTCCCATCCCATGGGATCTGGGTTTCTGAGGCTGCAGCTGTGTGCCCAATCACAGCCTCCCCCCTGCCATAAAGCAGAGACCTGAGATCTCCCTTGCCATTTCAAAGACCTTTTTGAATGCTCAGCCAGCCCCTGTGTGCAGGGGGGTGGCAAAGCTAACAATTATTATTGCTTCCAGCACTTCTGTTTGCTTTCAGGGCAGGCTGCAGGGAGTTTGCCTGCGGAATATCACCTCCTACATGCCCACAGAAGACTCTGAAGCTTCCTTGCAATGCTTTTAGGGCAAGAAAATGAATAAATCTCCAACAATATTGAATGGGGCTGGGAAAAAAAAAAAAAAGTTAGATTTTTATATGTAACTTTTGCTGCTTTCCCACTGAAATGAAGCTGCTGCAGCTTCTCTCCAACTCTAATCCCAAATCCAGCCACTGCTTTTTCGTTGTGTTTAATATGTGTTGGAATAAGCTGAGCACATACAGAGTGGGAAGATTGGGGTCTTCAAGGCAGAGTTTGGCAACTCAGGGTGCAGACTGGCTTTTGTGTCAGCTCCAGTGCTGCAGAGCACCTGAGCTGCTGAACTGTGGCCACAGGGATGCTGCAGTGGGATGCTGTGGTGGGAAGATGCAGGGGAATGCTGTGGTCAGATGCTGCGGTGGGATGCTGCGGTGGGAAGATGCTGTGGAATGCTGCATTGGGATGCCGTGGTGGGAAGATGCAGTGGGATGCTATGGTGGGATCCTATGGTGGGAAGCTGTGGTGAGATGCTGCTGTGGGATGCTGCAATGGGATATTGTGGTGGGATGCTGTGGTGAGATGCTGCAGTGGGATGCTGTGGTGAGATGTTGCTGTGGGATGTTGCTGTAGAGTGCTGGGGACAGGAGTGGTGATCCTATCCCTTCTCCAGGGGTTTCCTCTCTGGCAGCAGATATCTCACCATCTCCAGAAATGTCCCCGGAGCTATTTCCACCTCAGACCAGCCCCATTAAAGAATCAAGTTAATGTTAGCCCTTGGAGCTGCTCCACACTCCCCAGTGCTTAGGCAGCATCCTTGAGGGAGGAGCGGGGAGTCCTATCAGAAGAGGGGAGCCCTTGCTTGGTCACCAGCACTATGGCCAGCCCAGGGCTGTGTGTCACACCCTGACACATGTCTGTCTTCTCACCCATCAGAACTTCCCTCAGTTTAGGCAATGGATGACTGACAAGTCAAAATGTAAGCAGGCGATGGGGTCTCCCTGCCCAAGCCCAGCCTTACCCAGGCTGCCCTAGTTTCAACTCTCAGAGCAGTAAATCACTCACTCCCTCCCCCCGCAAAAAACCCAACCAGCAAAGCAGGGAGTTTGGCTTTCCCTGCCCTACCCAAAACAGACTCTTTGTTTAGTCTGGACTACATCCCCACCCCAAACTTACGTTGGAACCTCCCCAAACCACCCCAAACACCACTGACACCCGCTGTGTGGGTGCAGGAGGGCTTTGCCGTGAGATCACATTGCTGAAGGATTTATCCACGAGTGTTTCTTACTGGTTTTCCTCTGCTGGACCCCCACTCTCCGAGCAGGAGACGGTGCCATTCAAGCCCTCTTCCGCCTGGGATCTCAGCTGCTTCTCCCGCTCCCGCCGCCGCCGCTCTCTGGCCGCCTCCTCCTCGTCTTCCACACTCCACTGTGCTGTCAGCCTGTCAAGCCAGAGGGCAAACTTATACTTAGCCATCAGGCAGTGCCTGTGACACCCAGCAACGAGCTCCTGAGGTGCCTGGGCTTCCCCCAGCAAGTTGAGGGCTCCTGCTGAGGAGTCTTCCCACTATGAGTGGTGGTACTCAAAGTGGCATCTCCATCAGCGGAGGGACCAGTGGATAAGGTGGGACACATGGGCTAGGAGAGGGGTCCAGGAGAGCCCTTCCCAACCCTGAGGAACATGAAATCACAAGATCATTTTGCTTGGAAAAGACCTTCAAGATCAACAAGTCCAACAGGTCTCTAACTCTACAAAGGCTGGAGCTAAACCATGCCCCTCAGCACTGCATTTCTGCTTCTTCTCAACACCTCCAGAGATGGGCATCCAACCACCTCCCTGGGCAGCCTCTTCCAGTCTTTGAGAATCCTTTCATGAAGAAGTTTCTTCTAATCTCCAACCTAAATCTCCCCTGGTGCAACTTGAGGCCTTTTCCTCTTGTCCTACCACTTGTTACTAGGGAGAAGAGACCAAACCCCACCTTGCTTGGACCTCCTTTCAGGAAGTTGTAGAGAGCCAGAAGGTTTCCTCTTGGCCTTTTTTGATCCAGGTTAAACAATCACTCCTCACTAGACCTGTTCACCAGACCCTTCACCAGCTTTTACCCTGGGACTGAGGTTTCTTCATCAGTTAATCTGCTCCTGTCTGAGCAGAAGCAGAGGGAGCAGTGGTGGAGGGCAGTGGCTGTGTCCCTCTCTGCCCAACTCAGCTTCCTTCCTCCCCTCCAGAGCAGAAAAACCTGTCCTGAACTTTCTTGGCCATCTCAGCTGCTGGATAATAGAACCTCTGGAAGCCAAAGGGCCTCATGCATCCCTGAGGAAGGGTAAGGTGCTGGCACATTCCTCCAGCAATAACAGCTGTCCCCACGTGGGATCAGCTCCTGCTCCACCGCTGGTGGGATACAGGCAGAAAGGGACACACCACCATGCTCACCCCAAAGGCACCCAGTGGCAGGTCTGGCTCGCAGTGCCTGGGGCTGATCCTGCAGCAGCAGATGTTCTCTCACCTCATCATCCCTAACTCAGCCAGGTCCAAAGGAGACCATGGAGGCTGTTTGCTCTGGTGATTGTAGACCTGTTTGCAGAACTGCTCTGCTGGAGCGAGCCCAGAGGAGGCTACGAAGATGCTCAGAGGGCTAGAGCAGCTTGACCCTGGTTATCATCCCTTTGCAGAGCAGCCCCATCCCAACCCTGGCAGGAAGCTGCAGGTGACCCCCATAGCCCTGCTCTCTCCAGTTCCCACCTCCCCAAGGAGGCAGAGCCACTTGGAGCCAGGTCACCTCATCCTGCTGAGCCCACAGAGACTCAGATCCCAGACCTGGGCTTCATCCAGGAGCAGATGCCAGGACCGAGCTCCATCGCTATGTAATTCCTGCCTGCCCTGTTTCGGGTGGGGTTGTAACTTCAGCTGCCCTTTCCCCTTCTCCCTCCTGCCTGCCCCTTGTCACCTTGGCTCTCCACGGGGAACAAAGCAGACCCGCAGCAGAGCCCAGGCTCCCCTCCTCCCTTTCCCTACTCACCCCACACTCCTATTTATTGTTTTCACCCAGGTTCCCATAGAAACCCTTGTCTGAGGGGCTGGCAGGAAGCCACCGTGCTGTTGTGTGATATTTTTTCCCCCTTCTCTCTCTCTCTTTTTTTAATACATAAATGAAGTCATTCATTAAACCCTGCCACCGTCTCCCTCCCTCGTGTGACAGCTCCAGATAGGCTCCCATCGCGAAA
Organism: Tricholaema leucomelas; assembly: GCA_013400475.1. Taxonomy (NCBI): domain Eukaryota; kingdom Metazoa; phylum Chordata; class Aves; order Piciformes; family Lybiidae; genus Tricholaema lacrymosa; species Tricholaema leucomelas. The sequence goes on along the minus strand of WAAF01004778.1, from coordinate 391,780 downwards.
GCCTCTTAACCCCCTCCCGCCCGCAGCGCCCCGGTTACGAGACGCAGGGTCCGGAACAAATCCGATTCGGATTGAATTCCTTCGTCTCCTCGGGAAAGCGCTGCAGAAGCGGCACTGCACCAACAACCCCTCTCCAGCTTGGCCCGGGGTGCCCAGGAGAGCCCAGATGAGGTTCTCCCCAAAGCTTGCAAGCTGTCTGCCGGTGTGAGAGCAGCCATGGTTGGCAGCCCTCTCGCTTCCCCAGTTGGATGTGACTAACTCTCTCCCCATGACCTCACCGGCTCGCTATTCTGTCCCTGCGTCCTCACAACAGGCTGAGGACAGAGCTGGAGGCGACTGTTTTGGGGAGAAGGATTGTTCTGGAATAGCAGGGAAATAATCTTTCCCAGCAAAGCAGCCTCTGAGTTGCCCACCACCGGCGCTGCCATGGTGGGGTTGCAGTGCTGGAAGTTCCATGCCTGCTCCTTCACAGCAATAAGGGTTGTGGGGAAGGAAAGGGCAGCAAAGCTGCTGTAGGGTCTGGAGAATCTTATGAGGAGCAGCTGAGGGAACTGGGGTGGCTGAGCCTGGAGAAGAGGAGGCTGAGGGGAGACCTCATTGCTCTCTACAGCTCCCTGAAAGGAGAGGAGTAGAGGAGTGAGGTGGGGGTTGGTCTCTTCTCGCTAGTATCAGAGAATGATTTGCCAGTGGAATGGGCTGCCCAGGGAAATGGTGGAGTAACCATCCCTGGAGGTGTTCAAGAAAAGACTGGATGAGGCACTTAGTGCCATGGTCTAGTTGATTGGACAGGGCTGGGAGATAGTTTGGGCTGGATGAGCTCGAAAGGGTGCTAGGTTGGACTGGATGATCCTGGAGGTCTCTTCCAACCTGGTTGATTTTAGGATTCTAAGAAGAGGAAAGGGCCTGAAATTGTGCCAGGGAAGGTTTAAGTTAGAGATTAGGAAACATTTCTTTCCTGCAAGAGTGTTCAAGGATTGAAACAGGCTGCCCAGAAAGGTGTTGGAGTCACCACCCCTGGAGGTGTTCACGAAACACATGGACATGGCACTTCCGGACATGGTTTAGTGGCCACGCTGGTGTTAGGTCAATGCTTGGACTTGATGATCTTAGAGGTCTTTTCCAGCCAAAACAATTCTATGATTCTATAAAGCCTCCACTCACCCTGAGGTTCAGAAATATCATCACTCCCCAGTAAACACCTAAAGCCAGGTTACTGGTGGGATTGGAGCTCACCCTCCTGCACAAACAAGCTGGCAGAAGAGCAAGGCTGAATAAGAGATGCTTTGGGGTAGCCACACCGAGAAGCAGAGGGAAAAGGATGACTCTTCTTTGACTGACCTAGCAACACACATATTTGTCTCCAGTGAGAAAAAAAACACCAAACCCAACCCAAACAACAACAAAATAGAATCATAGAATCATAGAATGGTTTAGGTTGGAAGGGACCTCAAGGATCATCCAGCTCCAACCTCCCGCCATAGGCAGGGACACCTCCCACTAGAGCAGGCTGCTCAAGGCCTCATCCAGCCTGGCCTTAAACACCTCCAGGGAGGAAGCATCCACAACCTCCCTGGGCAACCTGTGCCAGTGCCTTACCACCCTCACTGTAAAGAACTTGCTCCTAACATCCAGTCGGAATCTCCCCTCTGCCAGCTTAAACCCATTCCCCCTCATCCTGACATTCCCAGACCTTGTCAATAGTCCCTCCCCAGCCTTCCTGTAGGCTCCCTTCAGATACTGCAAAGCCACTATAAGGTCTCCTCGAAGCCTTCTCTTCTCCAGGCTGAAGAGCCCCAACTCTCTCAGCCTGTCCTCATAGCAGAGCTGCTGCAGCCCTCTGAGCATCTTCGTGGCTCTCCTCTGGACTCGCTCCAGCAGTTCCATGTCCTTCTTGTGTTGGGGGCTCCAGAACTGCACACAGTACTCCAGGTGGGGTCTGAGGAGAGCAGAGTAAAGGGGGAGAATCCCCTCCCTTGCCCTGCTGGCCACACTGCTCTTGATGCAGCCCAGCACAGGGTTGCTGTCTGGGCTGCATGTGCACACTGCAGGCTCATGTTGAGCTTTTCGTCAACCCAGACCCCCAGGTCCTTCTCCTCAGGGCTGCTCTCAGCCATTCACCACCCAGCCTGTATCTGTGCCTGGGATTGCACCGACCCAGGTGCAGGACCTTACACTTGGCCTTGTTAAACGTCATGAGGTTGGCCTGGGCCCACCTCTCCAGCCTGTCCAGGTCCCTCTGGATGGCATCCCTGCCCTCCAGCAAGTCAGCTGTGCCACACAGCTTGGTGTCATCTGCAAACTTGCTGAGGGTGCACTCAATTCCTCTGTCCATATCACTGACAAAGATGTTAAAGAGCACTGGTCCCAGCACTGACCCCTGAGGAACACCACTTGTCACCGGTCGCCAGGTGGACATTGTGCCATTGATCACCACTCTCTGCATGCCACCATCCAGCCAATTCCTTATCCAGTGAGTGCTCCACCCATCCAGTCTGTGCTTTTCCAGTTTGGTGACCAGACACCAAACCAACCAAATCACAACCCTGAAACAAACAAGAGACTCGACGTTGCCAACGTCCTTGCGCTTGGGCCAGCCGTAAAGGTTTGCTGGGGCACAGAAGCAATGATGCCATTCGAGTTTGGATGAGCCTGAATGTCAGGAGAGGGTCAGCTGTTAAATTGCCTTTGAAAGCAAAAAGGTGGAAAGATTTAATTTCCACGTGGTTCCCCTTTCTGCAGCAGGGGCTGTGCTCTGCCCCCTTCGCTCTAATTGCTCCCAATCACATTAGGGAGCTCCTCGTGCTCAGCCCGTGGTGGCACTGCACAAACACCTTTCCCACTGCTAGGAATAGCTGCCCAGCACTCCAGGCTCAGGCTGGTACCCGTGGGTATGTCTGTCTTCTCCTCCAGACAGCCCTTCCCTAGCCAAGTCTCAGGCTGGAGAGTTGAGTGGAGTCGTGAAGTTCAACCAGGGTAAGAGTAAGGTCCCTGCTGCTGGGGAGGAACAACTCCCTGTAGCAGTACAGTGAGGGGTGACCTGCTGGAAAACAGCTCTGGAGAACAACAGTACAGTGAGAGGTGACCTGCTGGAAAACAGCTCTGGAGAACAACAGTACAGTGAGGGGTGACCTGCTGGAAAACAGCTCTGGAGAACAACAGTACAGTGAGAGGTGACCTGCTGGAAAACAGCTCTCTGGAGAAGAACAACAGTACAGAGGGGTGACCTGCTGGAAAACAGCTCTCTGGAGAAAAAGAACTCTCACCTGGGAGTGCTGGTGGACAACAAATTCACCATGAACCAGCCCCTGTGGCCAGGAAAGCCAATGGTCTGCTGGGATGCATAAAGAAGAGCATGGCCAGCAAGCTGAGGGAGGCTCTCCTACCCCTCTACTCTGCCCTAGGGAGGCCATGTCAGCCTGGTACTGGGTCCAGTTCCGGGCTCCCTGGTTCAAAAGAGACAGAGAACTAAAGAAGATAGTGCAGTAGAGGCTACACAGATGCTGAGAGGCCTGGAGCATCTCTGTGAGGAGGAAAGGCTGAGAGCCCTGAGGCTGTTCAGCCTGGAGAAGAGACTTCTCAATGTTCAGAAAGAGCTAAAGGGTGGCCAAGAGGATGGGGACAGACTCTTTTCAGTGGTGCCTACTGAATAGGCACAAAATGGAACCCAGGAGAGTCCACCTGAACAGGAGAAACCTTTTTGCTGTGAGGGTGCTGAAGCCCTGAAGCAGAGTGCCCAGAGAGGTTGTGGAGTCTCCTCTCCTTCTCTCTGGAGAGATTCCAACCACACCTGGTCATTGCAATCTTGGGCAAGCTGCTGTGGGTGCCCCTGCTTTAGTGGGGGGTTGGACTGGATGATCTCCAGAGCTCCCTTCCAAGCCCCACCACGCTGGGATTCTGTGAAGAAGCAGGCTATAGCTGCCAGTGGGACCCAACACAGGATGGGGAAATGGGAAACAAGAAGACATGAAGCTTGAAGACTTGCAAGATGATCTACAGCATTCTACACTCCTGCATCCAGCCACCTGCCTCTGCAGAAGGATTTCCCTGTGAGGTGAAGGAACATCCACCCCCTCATACAGACACTAGGGAGACCAGACAAGGGAAGAAGGGAGGGGAGATCCCTTTGTTGCCCCAGAATCTATAGCAAGGCTTGCTCTGGCAAGACCTCATCACAGAGCCAGATCATTTCTCTTATGGGATCCCTAGACCTCTGCAAACAGCTTTTGGAGTTCTTGGGCTGGGGCAAACACTTTGCGGGAGGGGTTTCTCTCTGCCTGAGGAAGTGAGGTGATCTTGCAGGTCTAAGGACTGATCTGAAGCACTTCAGCTCAGCTTTGGCTGTGCAGTTACAGTTTCCAAGCAGCTGGGATGCTCAGACATTTCCTGCCCGTTTCATATCCAGCTCTTGACTTCACCTCTCTGCAGACCCCCAGCCAAGGATTTCCATTTGCCCCGCGGAACCCCTCCTGCTGCAGCACAGCGATACAGGCACCCATGCTCCAGCTGCTCCACTCCACGTGGCCCTGGAAGCCTGCTCCAGACAGGCCAGCAGCGCTGGAAAGGTCACGTTTCCTTTGGGCAATTCCTCACCAGCACTTGAGGGAATGATGATATTCAGGCAAGGGAAAACTCTGGCACCAGACGAGCTGTGTTTAAGGGAAGCGCTGCAGACTCGAGGAGTCTTCTGCAGGGCGCAAAGGAAGCTTTGCTGGCCCCAGCCCAACCTTCAGCGTTGCAGCTAATGCCAGAAAGGAAAATGAAAAACCTCCCAGAGGCTTTGGGCTTTGCAGACCTGTGCCAGAAAAACCCAGGAAGCCTCTACCAGCACGTTGGACATTCCTGTCTCCTGAGCTCGCCGGGGTATTGGGCCAGGACCGTGTTGACTCTGGTCACTGCCTCTGTCGGGTGAGCTGCCCCGCAGGGACAGGGTTCACGAGGGAGAAGGCTTTGAGAACTGGGCTAAGGAGGAGCCATGTTCCACTCCTGGCATGATGGGAGCTGTTTCCCACGGGATATTTTGCCCCATCACTAAAAGCAGCAGCGTCTATCACCGCTGAAATTATCACCAAGGGATGGGGTACCTGAGCTGGAGAAGGACTGAGAAGGGTGGACCTGCATCCCCCAGCAGCTGTCCTCTTGGTCTCTGTTGAGGTTAGGGAAAAGGGAGACGCCAGAAACCCACCATAAAATCATACAATGAAGATCACTGAGTCCAAACCCTCTGCCAAAGCAGGATCACCTAAGGTAGGTCACACAGGAACACATACAGATGGGTCTTGAAAGCCTCCAGAGAAGGAGACACCACAGCCTCTCTGGGCAGCCTGTTCCAGGGCTCCAGCACCCTCACAGTAAAAAAGTTTTTCCTTCTGTTCAGATGAAACCTCCTGGGTTCCAGTTTGTGTCCATTGCCCTTTGCCCTGTCACAGGACACCACTGAGAAGAGCCTGGACCTTTGTTTTTAATCTCCACCCTTCAGATATTTACAAACATGAACGAGATCTCCTCTCAACCTGCTGTTTTCCAGAAGGTCCCCATTGAAGAGACCTTCCCACATCATCCAGGGCAGCCCCTGTTGCCTCATCATGGCACCAGACACTCATCATGGGTGCAGAATACAGCCTGGGGCTGTCCTCAGGGGGAGCAGAGCTGCCAGGCTTTATTCCATGTTACATTTATGCCCTCAGACATGACTGGCAGGGGCATGGAGATGTGCAGCTCACCCTGTCACATGAACTGGAAGAAGACACCCTCATAAAGCTACAGTGGAGCATCTCCCTCACCTGCCTGGCCTTCAGCCAACAAATTAACCATGTGTTGATGTCTTCACCAGCACTAACAGGTCTGTGTGACAGTCAAGCACACTGAAATGCTCAGGTGAGGTCTCTGCCTGTGTCATTCAGGACAACTGGTGTCAGGCCATTGTAGAAGTGATAGGGGAGGATATCTGCATGCAATGCACAGTCCTGCTGCCATGGCTCAGGTTTTCTCCATCCCTGCAAGTCACAAATGCCCTGGCTCAAAGCAGTATCCCAAGGGATGTTGCCTCGTACCATGGGCACCAGTGCTAGGCAGCAGAATTCAGCATCTCAACCCTTTCCAAAGGTCCCTCTGAGACCCACGTTTACAAGACACCTTCAGAAATCTGTTCCCAAGCCCAAGGGCTTGTCCAAGGTCACCATGAAGCCAAGAAGATATAAAGAATGGAGCTGAGGTCCAGCTAGCATCCTGACCCCAGAGGCTACTGCTGAGAGCCAATGACCACAGCTGTGCTGCCTGACACCAAGAGACAAACAGGCCAGCAAAAAGCATCTCTGAAATGGCCATCACTGAGCAGACAACAAACAACAGTTGTGCTTCTTGATGGCTTCTGTGGCATGGGAGTAACGTGGGTTGACAGCTGAGTAGTGATGCCATTGGATAAGGAAGGGGGTGTGGATAGCAGTGGGATACAGGGAAACTGGGAAGTGAAATAGAATTTAGAACTGCCGTGGAAGAGCCCTTGAAGGTCATCCAGCCCAACCCTTCACCCTGCACTGCCAGGTCACCACCAAACCGTGGCCCTCAACACCACATCTGAACACCACATTGGAGCACAGCCCTGTGAGGAGAGGCTGAGGGAGCTGGGGGTGTGCAGCCTGCAGAAGAGGAGGCTCAGGGCAGAGCTCATTGCTGTCTGCAACTACCTGAAGGGAGGCTGTAGCCAGGTGGGGTTGGGCTCTTCTCCCCAGCAAGCAGCACCAGAAGAAGGAGACACAGTCTCAAGTTGTGGCAGGGCAGGTCTAGGCTGGGTGTTAGGGGGAAGTTGTTGGCAGAGAGAGTGATTGGCATTGGAATGGGCTGTCCAGGGAGGTGGTGGAGTCACCATCCCTGGAGGTGTTGAAGCCAAGCCTGGCTGAGGCACTTAGTGCCATGGTCTGGTTGATTGGACAGAGCTGGGTGCTAGGTTGGACTGGATGAGCTTGGAGCTCTCTTCCAACCTGGTTGATTCTGTGATCTACACAGCTTCTCAATCCCTCCAGATGTGGACCCCTCTACTGCACTGGGCAGCTTGTTCTGCTGTTTGAGAACACTTTTGGGAAGGAATTTTTCCCTCGTGATCATCTTAAACTTCCCTTGCTGCAACTTTAGACTGTTTCCTCTTGTCCTATCGCTTGTTGCAAGGGAGAAGATACTGACTCTCCCCTGGCTCCAGCCTCCTTTCAGGGAGCTGTAGAGAACCAGAAGGTCATTTTCTCCAGGCCAAATAACTATTCCCCACCAGTCCTGTTCTCCAGACCCTTCACAAGCTCCATTGCCCTTCTCCGGTCCCACTCCAACACCTCAACATCCTTCTTGGAGTGAGGGCCCCAAAACTGAATCCACTACTCAAGGTGTGGCCTCACCAGTGCTGAGTACAGGAGGAGCATCACGTCCCTAGCCCTGCTGTCACAGCCTGGGGCTAATTTCAGCCCAGTCCCAGCCGAGATGGTTATCCTAGCTCTGAAAGATCAGCTTGGCAGACACAGCCAGCCAGAGGTGCTGCCTGAGCCTCTCCCTCCCATGCATTCATGTCATTCCTCAGCTGCATCGCCCTGTGCAGAGTCCAGCCTATAAGGCTGGAACAAGAAGGGGGAGGCAAGGAGAAAAATGCTTCTGTGTGCTTCAGCCTCAGCCTTCTTCTCATACCAAGCATCCCCACCCCACCCGGAGCTGCACAGCCTCAACTCTATCTCCTCCTTCCTCCTATAAATCACAGCTCAAGATGCAAACAGCAGGACAGAGCCACTTCCCACCCAGAGCCTGTCCACACCAACCCGGTGGAGCTGGGCAGGGGGGGAAGGCGTCACACAGAGGGCGATAAGGACAGGCCAAGGCGTCTGAGCAGAACATGATACAGCCCAGGCTGTCACCCAGCAGAAGGGGAGGGAAAGCCACAGGCAGCTCAGCAGAAACTTATCTCCTCCTGCAAAAATGAAAGCAACTCTTGGTGTCTTGACTGAATCTTGGGCTTTCTCCTCTGAAGCACGTCCCCTTCCTGCCCCAAGAAGGATGTGTGGATGTGCAGCCCTGCGTCCAACTCAGCCTTCCTTAAATTCCCTGCGAAGATTGCCCTGTCACTGCCCTGTGCCAGCCAGAGGAGGTCCCAGGCTGCTCATTTGCTGCTTCCCCAAGCAAAACAAGAGGCATTTGAGAAAGGTGTGGTGAATAGCAGGAGCTAAAACCCAGAAGAGGGATGTGGGCAGGGCTGCTCCTTCATCAGCAGGCTTAGGGACAGGTCTAAGAGGGAGGTGTTAGGTTTTGGTTGGTCTCAGTGATCTTAAGATCTTTTTCAACCAAGAAGCAAAGCCTGGCTGGGGCACTTAGTGCCATGGTCTGGTTAATTAGAAGGGTTAGGTGATAGACTGGACTCGATGATCCTAGAGGTCTTCTAGGTGACTCTGCTCACAGCTGCTGGACTGTGCCCCTAAGCTCCTCATCCAAACATCTTTTGAACACCTCCAGGGATAGTGACTCCACCACTTCCCTGGGCAGCCTGCTCCAGGGCCCGAGGAGCCTTTCAGTGATGCATTTTTTCCTCACATCCAACCTAAACCTCCCCTGGTGCAACTTGAGGCCATTTCCTCTCGCACTATCACTTATTACCCGGGAGAAGAGGCTGGCCCCCAGCCCGCAGAGGCACAAGGCAGCTGATGGGAACGACTGCTTCATTTTGTTAGTGTTGGTGTTAATCATGGCAGGCAGAACCCCAATGAATCCCTTCCAGGATGATGGATTGCACCCCCAGGACCGTGGGTGCTCAGCACACAGATAGGCTGCGGCAGTAATGGATGAACATCACCGGTCAGGCATTTGGCCGGGGGGGGGGGTGGGGGGGG